>JAWZYT010003941.1:0-17500 GCA_034508575.1 Petrolisthes manimaculis | reverse complement strand
CAGACACGATGAGAGGATTTTTTTTTTTTTGTCACTGAATGTAATAATGTAAACAAATGTAATGTAAAGCATCCTGAACAATTATTTCCACAAAGTGTATAATTATATGCGTATGGAAAAAAAAAGTGATGATAAAAAAAGTGATGATAAAAAAAGTGAAGATGAAAAAAATGATGATGAAAAAATGATGATGAAAGAAATGATGATTAAAAAAGTGATGAAGAAAAAGTGATGAAGAAAAAATGATGAAGAAAAAATTATGAAGAAAAAGTGATGAAAAAAAAAAGTGATGAAAAAAATAGTGATGAAAAAAAATGATGAAAAAAAATGATGAAAAAAAAGTGATGAACAAAAAAGTGATGAACAAAAAAGTGATGAACAAAAAGTGATGAACAAAAAAGTAATGAACAAAAAAGTAATGAACAAAAAAGTAATGAACAAAAAAGTGATGAACAAAAAAGTGATGAACAAAAACGTGATGAACAAAAACGTGATGAACAAAAACGTGATGAACAAAAACGTGATGAACAAAAACGTGATGAACAAAAAAGTAATGAACAAAAAAGTGATAAAGAAAAAAGTGATGAACAAAAAAGTGATGAAGCAAAAAGTGATGAAGAAAAAAAGTGATGAAGCAAAAAGTGATGAAGCAAAAAGTGATGAGCAAGTGTGCATAGGTAAAGGATAAAATTGATAAGTGTAAACCAAATATTGGAAACCAGTTGAGTGGTGTGTAATGAGACTGTAATAAATTGAATGGTGTGTATTGGACCTAAAAATTGAGTGGTGTGTAATGTGTAATGAGTGGGAATGAGTGGGTAAAAATGAGTGAGTGGGAATGAGTGTAAAAATGAATGAGTATAAATGAGTGAGTGGGAATGAGTGTATAAATGAGTGAGTAAAAATGAGTGAATGGGAGTGGGTAAAAATGAGTGGACAAGAATGAGTCAGAATGAGTGGGAATGAGTCAAAACGAGTGGGTAAATATGAGTGGACAAGAGTGGACAAGAATGAGTGGGAATGAGTGAGTGGGAAGGGTTTGTCCAAGCAGTGTAATGCCAACGAGAGCATTACTTTCTATGACACAGGCTATTCCCCTCTCTCCTCCCCTCCCCTCTCCTCCCTCCCTCTCCTCCCCTCCCTCTCCCTCCCCTCCCCTCTCCTCCCCTCTCTTCCCTCTCCTCCCCTCCCCTCTCCTCCCCTCTCTTCCCCTCTCTACCCCTCTCCTCCCCTCTCTTCCCCTCTCTACCCCTCTCCTCTCCTCTCCTCTCTTCCCATCTCTACCCCTCTCTTCCCCTCTCTCTTCCCTCTCCTCTCTTCCCATCTCTCTTCCTCTCCTCTCTTCCATCTCTACCCCTCTCCTCCCCTCTCTCTTCCCTCTCCTCTCCTCCCCTCTCTACCCCTCTCTTCCCCTCTCTTCCCCTCTCTTCCCCTCTCCTCCCTTCTCTTCCTCTCTCTACCCCTCTCCTCCCCTCTCTTCTCTTTTATTTTTAGTGTTCTCTTTTCCCTTTTATTCCCCTTTTCCTTATTATTCCTTTCTTCCACTTTCCTTCATTGTTCTAGTTTATTTCTCTCTTTTTCTTTTCTCCCTTCCTTTATGTTTAGTTTTCTCTCTTCCTTTTTATTCCTTTTTTCATTATTATTCCCTTCTTCCTTTTATTCTCTCTTCTCCCTTTTGATTTATTTTTAGTAATTTCTCTTCCTTCTTATTCCCTCTTTCATAATTATTTCTCTCTTCTCCTCTCCTCCCTTTCTTCTCTTACCCTCTTTTCCTTTCCTTTAATTATCTTTAGCCTTCTCTCTCTCCCTTTTTATTCCTATCTCTCTTTCATCTTATTTTCATCATCCTTTTTTTTCTCTCTTTAGTATTCAGTATTTTTTAAATAATATTTAATTGATTATCTATATTTTCTGTTTTATCATTTTTTTTTTTTATCTTTTAATTCTCTTCGTTCGCGTCTTTATCTTTTTATTCCTTCCTCCTTTTTATTGCTTCTACTTCTTGTCTCCCTTTCTGCATTATGTTTATCTCATCTTTATTTTCTTTATTTCTTTATACACGCATTGTCCTATCTTTCTTATCTTATTTTTATCTCATTATTATTATTTTTTTTTTTATTATTATTATTATTATTTTTATTGTTATTTTTATTGTTATTGTTATTGTTATTGTTATTGTTACTGTTATTGTTATTATCATTGTTATTATCATTGTTATTATTGTTATTATCATTGTTGTTATTGTTATTGTTTATTATTATTATTATTAATATTATTAATATTAATATTTTTATTATTATTATTATTGTTATTACTATTGTTATTATTATTATTATTTTTATTATTATTATTCGTTGTGTTTCTATATTATTATTTATACATGTTATTCCCACCCACGTGTTATTTCTTTCTCATTTTAATCTTTCCTTATTCCATTATTCCTTATACCTTGATCCCTCCTTTGTTTCTCTTAATCTTTATTCCATTTTCCCTCTTCCTCTTCCTTTGATCCCTCGTTTCTTGTCCCTATTTCTCCTTTTTTATCTTTTATCCTTTAACACTCGTCCTCTGTTCTTTCTCCTCTTCTCCCCTTCTTTCCTTACGCTTCATCTCTCTCTCTTTCTATCTATCTATCTGTTTATCTATCTATCTCTGTTTACCTCTATCTTTATCTATCTTCTGTTTATCTATCTGTTTATCTATATCTGTTTATCTATATATCTGTTTATCTATATTTGTTTATCTATCTATATCTGTTTATCTATCTATCTATCTATCTGTTTATCTATCTATCTATCTATCTGTTTCTCTCTCTCTCTCTCTCTCTCTCTCTCTCTCTCTCTCTCTCTCTCTCTCTCTCTCTCTCTCTCTCTCTCTCTCTCTCTCTCTCTCTCTCTCTCATTCACTCTGTCCACTTTCTCCCTTCTTCCTTTATCCCTACTCACATCTTTTTATTATTTCATTTCTCTTACCGTTAAGTACTGGTGGCCACTCTGCGTTTTACACACACACACACACACACACACACACACACACACACACACACAAATCATCAGATACACAAGAAATAGACAAGAACAGTAAGAATACGTGTGTGTAACTGAAGAGGGAGAAAGGGAAGGGTAGGGTAGGGCAGGGCAGGGTAGGGTAGGGTAGGGTAAGGAAGGGTAGGGTAAAGTAGAATAGGGAAGGGTAGGGAAGGATTGAATAGGGTAGAGTAGGGTAGGGTAGGGCAGGTAGGGTAGAGTAGAATAGGGAAGGGTAGGGAAGGATAGGATAGGGTAGGGTAGGGTAGGGTAGAGCAGGGTAGGGAAGGGTAAGATAGGATAGGGTAGGGAAGGGTAGGGTAGGGTAGGGGTATTAATGAAGGGGGTGGGGTGCCGTGAAAACAATGGTGAGTGATGGTGGGGGAGGGAGCCAGCACGGGTGATTAATGGGTGTGGTGCAACCCGTAAGTGGAGAAAAAAGGTAATGGGAGAAGAATGGAAGAGAAGGGGATACGAGTGTGGGTGTGAGAAGGAGGAAAGATGGAAGAAGAGAAGGAGGAGGAGGAAGGATGGAAGAAGAGAAGGAGGAGGAGAAGGATGGAAGATGAGAAGGAGGAGTGGAAGGATGGAAGAAGAGAGGAAGAGAAGGGAATACGAATGTGGGTGTAAGGAGGAGGAAAGAAGAGAAGAAGGAGGAGGAAAGATGGAAGAAGAGAAGGAGAAGGAGAAGGAGAATGAGGAGAAGGAGGAGGAGTAAAGATAGAAGGGAGACGGAAAAGAAAAGGAGGTGCATGGAGAAGGGGAAGGAAAAAAAGGAGAGAAAATGATTGGATGAGTGAGGGAATGTAAATAGAGAGAAAAAACGATAAGCAAGTAATAAGAACCTTTTTCCACTTTTCCCCCCAAACACACACAGTCTCACATTTGTTTGATAATCAGTAAGTTTGTCTACCATCCTGTCTGTATGGATAGTAATAGTAAGTTTGGTTACGTTGACTATTAATTTGCAAGCCAACTTATACGTCTGTCTCCTTACCTATAGCATAAGTTTTCTTTTTGGTCACTTAACTGATTATTTGACTACCATGATTACCTGCCTACCATCTTATCTGCTTCCCTGATTGTCTGCTTCCCTGCTTCCCTGATTGTCTGCTTCCCTGCTTCCCTGATTGTCTGCTTCCCTGATTGTTTGCTTTCCTGCTTCCCTGATTGTCTGCTTATCTGCCTACCTGCCTATCATCCTTCCTGCTTCCCTGATTGTCTGCTTACCTGCTTCCCTGATTGTCTGCCTACCTGCTTCCCTGATTGTCTGCCTACCTGCGTCTATGCTTGTCTGCCTACCATTCTACCTGCTTCCCTGATTGCTTCCCTGCCTATCATCCTACCTGCTTTCCTGATTGCTTCCCTGAGTACCTGCATATCATCCTACCTGTTTCTTCCCCTGATTGCTTCCCTGATTACCTGCCTATCATCCTACCTGCTTCCCTGATTGCTTCCCTGATTACCTGCATATCATCCTACCTGCTTCCCTGATTGCTTCCCTGATTACCTGCCTATCATCCTACCTGCTTCCCTGATTGCTTCCCTGCCTACCTGCCTCTCTGCTCACCTCTCCGCTCCGCCTACTTGCTCACCAGTCAAGTTCATTATTTGTTCGATTGATTGAAGGCACTGCAGTCCAGGTACGTCAAGGCGCCACCACCGAGGAAAGGCAAGAGGGTTGTAGGAAGGAGGAAGGAAAGGTGGGTTAGATTAGGTTAGGTTAGGTTATGTTAGGTTAGGTTAGATTAGGTTAGGTTAGGTTATGTTATGTTAGGTTAGGTTAGGTTAGGTTAGGTTAGGTTAGATTAGGTTAGGTTATGTTAGGTTATGTTAGGTTAGGTTAGGTTAGGTTAGGTTACGTAAGGTAGGTAGGAAGGAGAGATGGGTTAGGTTCGGTTAGGTTAGGTTAGGTTAGGTAGGAAGGAGAGATGGGTTGTTGTTGTGGTGGTGTTTGTTTGGGTTATAATTAATAGGGTTAGTGGTGGCAGAGATGGCATTAGAGGTGTTTATTGTTGGTGCACGGTATATAGCAGATAGTAGTGGTGGTAGAGTGGTAGTGGTAACAGGGGTAGTGGTAACAGGGATAGTGGTAGGATAGGTAGTGACGTTTGCAGTGGTGAGGGACGAGGCAGAGGAAGAGGTAGGTGATAGGTTAGGTAGGATGACAGGGGGTATGAATAGGGACGGCAGGGAGGCAGGGATAGTGACGTTTGCAGAGGTGAGGGTCGAGGCAGAGGAGAGGGTGACAGGGGGTAGGAATAGGGACGGCAGGGAGGCAGGGATAGTGACGTTTGCAGAGGTGAGGGTCGAGACAGAGGAGAGGGTGACAGGGGGTAGGAATAGGGATGGCAGGGGGGCAGGGATAGTGACGTCAGCAGTAGTGGAGGGGATGGCAGGGTGGTGGTAGGGTGGCAGGGAGTGTGTGTTGTGTAGGCTGCATAGGGAAGCAGACCAAACGTGTCCAGCCACTGACCCCGAATCCCAAAACTTTCCTTCCATTTTTTTTTTTTTTTTTTTTTTTTTTTGTCATTTCATTTTTCATGTCTAATTTTGTCTTGGAGTCTGTTGTTGTTGTTGTTGCTGTTGCTGTCATCTATCACACCTATTTTTCTGCCCTTTTCTTTCGATCATTTTTATTTTCTGTCATTCACTTTCTATGTCATTCTCCACTCTCTCACACTCTGACCCACTTTTTATGTCATTCTCTCTCTCTCTCTCTCACTATCTCACTCACTTTCTCACTCTCACTCACTTTCTATGTCATTCTCTCTCATTCTCTCTCCCTCTCTCCCTCTCCCTCTCTCCCCCTCCCTCTCTCCCTCTCCCTACTCTCCCTCTTCCTCTCCCTTCGTCCCTTCCTAACATGCTTTCTCCATTTTAGATATATTCTCCGTTTGTCGTCTGTTACCATGTGTACCTCCGTGTTGTGTAGCTAACAACAACAAACAAACATACTCACATCCTGTCGGTATCATTTCCCTGAACCTGATTGGCGGAAGTCTGGCTTATAACCAATTACGTTATGCCATTACGTTGTAGGCTGTCAACATATGCCATTAGCTCTTAAAAACACACACACATGCACGTACAGTACACACATACATATATGCATACATACATACAAGTGCACATACACATTATACATACATATACATATATAAACACATGCTCACATACACATACACTTATACATACACACACACACACACACACACACACACACACACAGAGCTTAGGCCTATCTGGCTGCTAATCGGTAAAGTGGAATCCCCCAAGCGGTACTTACCAGCTTTTATCATAAACGGTGTAATAAGGATTATCGAATGAATTGAACAAAATAATACTTTTTGCTATTAAAGATTTAATTTTTCATTTAATGTGTAATATGACTCGACCTCAGGCGAATTTTTATTTTATATAATATATAGGCTATCTGTTAAGTGAAACAATATAGACAAAACACGTTATAATATATATCTTGAATACATATTTTAAGGGGGTGCGGGAGTAGGGGACAGGCTTGGGGGGCGGGGGACTGGGGGAGTGGTGGTGCTGGAATAGGAGGACAGGATTGGGGGTGGGTAGTAAGCCTGTAACCTATTCCCGCAACCCCCCCAACCCCCCCCTCCCAAACCCCCCAACCCCCCCCCCCCCCAACACACCCAAAAAACCCCCGTACACACACACACACACACACACACACACACACACACATATAAAAGAAGATAGAAGAATGTGAATATGGAGTGAGAATGCTGAAGAAGGAAAGAACTTTTTGGAGAGGATGTAAAACTATGAACGAGAATTGGAAGGTGAAGGAAAAGAATGGGAATGTGTAGAGAGACAGACAGACAGACAGACAAACAACAAAAAGACAGACAGATAGACAGATAGACAGACAGACAGACGGAGAAACGGGAGAGACAGGAGAGAGAGAGACAGATTGACAGAAAAGAGAGATAGACAGATTGGAAAGTGGAGAAAGAGGAAAGAATGTATATATGTCTATGTAAAACTGTGATAATAATTATGGGTTCTGTTTCGTAGCCGCCGCCGCCGCCTCGCCGCCGACGCCGCCACTGCTGCCGCCCGCCTCCGTCGTTTTTTAATAATTAGTTTTTTTTTAATAATATATATATTTTTTTAATTGTTTTTTTTTATTACTTTTTTTGTAATAATTAACTTTTTTTATGTTTTTTTATTATTTATTATTATTATTATTATTTTTTTTTTTTCATCGCCGCCGCCGCCGTCGCCGCCCCGCCGCTGCCGCTCCACCGCCGCCCCGCCGCTGATTTCTACCTATCCCAACCCTGTCCCCCTATTCCATGCCCCCACAGTCCCCCCCCAAGCCTGTCCCCCTATTCCATGCCCCCACAGTCCCCCCCCCAAGCCTGTCCCCTACTCCCGCACCCCCTTAATTGGAGGTTAGTAAGTCCTTCATATACTCCCAGAAACAACACCTATATTGAAGAAACTTATGATATTTTGCATTATCCGAAAATTGTCATAAAAGAAACCGTATTAATATTGTGTTTATGATATTTTGCATTATCCGAAAATTGTCATAAAAAAACGTATTAACATTGTGCTCATAATAGTTTACATTATCCGAAAATTGTCATAAAAAACCGTATTAATATTGTGCTTATGATATTTTACATTATCCGTAAATTTACATACCCGGAAAACCCGATAGCGACATCAAAGGCACAAGCTTCATCACTTGCCTCAGACTCCATTTCCCCCGCCGGACCAAACATCAAAACATCAATCCCCGCGTCCAGGAGCCTCCATTTCCCCACACCGCCGCTCTCCTCCTTCGCTTATTTTGTGTTTTTTTTTTTTTTTTTTTCACCATCTTCCTTCCCTTGGCCTTCTCTGTCAGTCAGTATATATTCTGTTTCTATCTTATTTTCACATTTATATATTATTTTTTTTTTTTTTTTTTTATAATTTTCGTATATTTTTCTCCTTCTCTGTCAGTCAGTATTTTTTTTCTTTCTTCTTCTTGTCTCCATTTTTATTTAATTTTTCCCTATTTTTTTTCTCTTCTGTCAGTCAGTATTTCTGTTCTTTCTTCTTCTCGCCTCCATTTTTATTATATATATATATATATATATATATATATATATATATATATATATATATATATATATATATATATATATATATATATATATATATATATATATATATATATATATATATATATATATATATATATATATATATATATATATATATATTTATAATTTTTTTTTTCTTTCTTTTTTTTTATCAGTTTCTTATCTTTTTTCTCCTTCTGTGTCAGTCGGTCTAATTCTATTCTCTTTCTTCTCGTCTCCAATTTTATATTTTTTCTATCTTTTATCTTCGTTTCCAAGTTAGTCAGTATTTATATTATTTCATCTTTTTGTTTCTGTTTTATTTTTATTTTATTTGTATTTTATTCTCGGTAAATTCGTATTTCTATTCTCTCGTTTTATCTTCTCTATTTAAGGGGGTGCGGGATCAGGGGGACAAGCTTGGGGGGTGCGGGAGTAGGGGACAGGCTTGGGGGTGTGCGGGAGTAGGGGACAGGCTTGGGGGGGTGGGGACTGGGGGAGTGGTGGTGCTGGAATAGGAGGACAGGCTTGGGGGTGGGTAGTAAGCCTGTAACCTATTCCTGCAACCCCCCCAACCCCCCAAACCCCCCCCCCCAAACACACCCAAAAAAACCCCGTACACACACACACACACACACACACACACACACACACTCACACACACACACATATAAAAGAAGATAGAAGAATGTGAATATGGAGTGAGAATGCAGAAGAAGGAAATAACTTTTTGGAGAGGATGTAAAACTATGAACGAGAGTTGGAAGGTGAAGGAAAAAGAATGGGAATGTGTAGAGAGACAGACAGACAGACAGACAAACAACAAAAAGACAGACAGATAGACAGACAGACAGACAGACGTAGAAACGGGAGAGACAGGAGAGAGAGAGACAGATTGACAGAAAAGAGAGATAGACAGATTGGAAAGTGGAGAAAGAGGAAAGAATGTATATATGTCTATGTAAAACTGTGATAATAATTATGGGTTCTGTTTCGGTAGCCGCCGCCGCCGCCTCGCCGCCGACGCCGCCACTGCTGCCACCGCTCCCGTCGTTTTTTAATAATTAGTTTTTTTTAATAATATATATATTTTTTTTAATTATTTTTTTTTATTACTTTTTTTGTAATAATTAACTTTTATATGTTTTTTTATTATTTATTATTATTATTATTATTTTTTTTTTTCATCGCCGCCGCCGCCGCCGCCGCCGCCGCCGCCGCCGCCGCCGCCGCCGCCGCCGCCGCCGCTGCCGCTCCACCGCCGCCCCCGCTGCCGCTCCACCGCCGCCCCGCCGCACTTTCTACCTATCCCAAGCCTGTCCCCCTATTCCATGCCCCCACAGTCCCCCCCCAAGCCTGTCCCCCTATTCCATGCCCCCACAGTCCCCCCCCCCCAAGCCTGTCCCCTACTCCCGCACCCCCCTTAATTGGAGGTTAGTGAGTCTTTCATATACTCCCAGAAACAACACCTATATGAAGAAACTTATGATATTTTGCATTATCCGAAAATTGTCATAAAAAAACCGTATTAATATTGTGTTTATGATATTTTACATTATCCGAAAATTGTCATAAAAAAAAAACCGTATTAATATTGTGCTTATGATATTTTACATTATCCGTAAATTTACATACCCGGAAAACCCGATAGCGACATCAAAGGCACAAGCTTCATCCACTTGCCTCAGACTCCATTTCCCCCGCCGGACCAAACATCAAAACATCAATCCCCGCGTCCAGGAGCCTCCATTTCCCACACCGCCGCTCTCTCCTTCGCTTATTTTTTTTTTTTTTTTATTTTATTTTTCACCATCTTCCTTCCCTTGGCCTTCTCTGTCAGTCAGTATATATTCTGTTCTATCTTATTTTCACATTTATATATTTTTTTTTTTTTTTTTTTTTTATAATTTTCGTATATTTTTCTCCTTCTCTGTCAGTCAGTATTTTTTTTCTTTCTTCTTCTTGTCTCCATTTTTATTTAATTTTTCCCTATTTTTTTTTCTCTTCTGTCAGTCAGTATTTCTGTTCTTTCTTCTTCTCGCCTCCATTTTTATTATATATATATATATATATATATATATATATATATATATATATATATATATATATATATATATATATATATATATATATATATATATATTATATATATATATATATATATATATATATAATTTTTTTTTTCTTTCTTTTTTTTTATCAGTTTCTTATCTTTTTTCTCCTTCTGTGTCAGTCGGTCTAATTCTATTCTCTCTTCTTCTCGTCTCCAATTTTATATTTTTTCTATCTTTTATCTTCGTTTCCAAGTTAGTCAGTATTTATATTATTTCATCTTTTTGTTTCTGTTTTATTTTTATTTTATTTTGTATTTTATTCTCGGTAAAATTCGTATTTCTATTCTCTCGTTTTATCTTCTCTATTTAAGGGGGTGCGGGATCAGGGGGACAAGCTCGGGGGGTGCGGGAGTAGGGGGAAGGCTTGGGGAGGGAGGTTGAGGGGTGTGTGGGAATAGGTTACAGGCTTTCTACCCACCCCCAAGCCACACACACACACACACACACAGTTACCAAAGTTTCACCAGGGATACTTAACATTGCCAATATTCTCTTCCTGTGTAATGTGACCCCTCCCCCCCCTTACCCCCCCCCCTCCCCCCACTCCGCCCCAGGGAATACAGACCTAAAGTGATTATTTATTGGTGCTGGAAAATAATGTGCAGTTGTAGTCATAAGTTCAGTACACATTAGCATAATTCCAAACAAATTACCGTACTGAATAAGTAATGTTTTTTCACGTTATCATAACGTGTTGTTGTTGTTGTTATTGTTTTTGCATCTGCTGCTGTTTCTGTTGTTGTTGTTGCTGCAGCAGCTGCTGCTGTTGTTGTTGTTGTAGCTGCTGCTGCTGTTGTTGTTGTTGTTGTTGTTGTTGTTGTTGTTGTTACAGCTGCTGCTGATATAACAATATCATAGTACAGTATAATGAACGTGAAAATATTAGACAGTAAATTGTTTGAGATACCCATATGTGGATGATTATTATTGACCGCGACTGTACATACTTAGGTTAATCACGAGACGAAAGAAGAGACAACCTGACTACATTCATAATGGACTAATGTAATTAATATGAGTCACCCATGCAGCCCCCACAATAATTATATAAAGTATTCACCCGATACTATTGACAAAGTGTTTCTATTTTAGGATGTGGCCTCGGGGGAAACAGCAGACAGTCCATGCAGTTAAAGGGACACACACACACAGACAACCCACGTCTGTACTGTAGCGTAAGTACCAGGCATGTCCAAGATACAGTAGATTTGATCACTTAAGGGGAACCCCGTAAGGGAAGTACTGCCTGCAGAGACATGGGCAGTACTTCAAGGGTTTTGGCGTCCCTTCGGCCCCAGCTAATCCCTTTCAGTTCTTCATGTATCCCTCCGTCCTTTTCTTTCCTTTCTATTTACTGTCCCACCTCTCTATCACATGGATTAAAAATCCACATATGGTGTACTGCAACCGGAAGCCCTTTTTCCACTGCTGTGTGGACCGCCAGCACAAGGGGGGTACATTTTCCTTTGCATGCAGCAGTGTAAACTCCCTCCCCCCTTATGGTCCCTTCAGGGCTGGTCTCATGGAAGGTACGGCCCCACTTGTAGCTCTTGTGGTAACGTGGACTTGGGCTCACAGCACTGGATGTGGATCAATGCACTGAATCCTCCAAACTATTCCAAGCAACTTAACACCATTATTTTTGTTCATGTGGTCCTGTTTCCTAGCATGCTTTGGAGGAATCAAGGTGCTCCAAAATACCACACGTATTCTACCCCCTTTAGGGATCCTATAAATGTGTATGAGACCTGGTGACCTGTGTTTCCTCCTCTCTCTCTCTCTCTCTCTCTCTCTCTCTCTCTAAATAAATAAATAAATAAATAAATAAATAAATTAGAATAATATCGCTTTGAGGAAGTACATTAATTAATATAATATCAATTGTTCATTAGACTAGTTAATGCCGGGATTGAGTGACTGAGCTCTGGCCGGGGAAGAGCAGAATATAATTATTATGGCACACAACACTAAGGAGAAACTGGGTAATGGAATAATTGTCTCTCCTTGATAATTATATTGTGTTGTTGTCTGTGCCTAGGTGTCCACGCCTCAGCCTCGATAGTCAATTCAGGCAACACTATATAAGACTATGTAAGACTATAAGATTATAAGCCTATATGACTATGCAAGGCTAAAGAATATGCAAGACTATAAGACTATAAAACTATAAGACCCCCCAGTCACCCCCCCAAGCTTGTCCCCTATTCCCGTACCCCCCAGTCACCCCCCCCCAAGCCTGTCCCCCATTCCCGTACCCCCCAGTCACCCCTCCAAGCCTGTCCCCTATTCCCGTACCCCCAGTCACCCCCCCCCAAGCCTGTCCCCTATTTCCGCACCCCCTTAACCCCCCCCCCCCCCAAGCCTGTCCCCTATTCCCGCACCCCCTTAACCCCCACAGTGTTATAATTTTTCGTTGTATGTAGGAGGAGTCTAGTCGCTGAAATAATTTGGACAATTGTTTGGAGTAATCAGCGAAAGAAAAACAAAATATATATAAAACCACAAACTTAAGAGAAACTCGAATATCCTTACTTAATATAAACACACAAACATGCAGTCCGTCCCTCCAGCTCTCTCTGTGTGTGTGTGTGTGTGTGTGTGTGTGTGTGAATGCGTTTTTTTTTTTTTTTTTTTTTTTTTGTCCTCCCACAAGAGTAAATATATATATGTATGTATATATGCTGTGTATATTTTTTAGGCTCGGTTAGTGATGAGAATTCTTTACCCCCTCAGTGCTCGGTCTCAGTCGCTATTTTCCGGGTCAGAGAGAGAGAGAGAGAGAGAGAGAGAGAGAAAGAGAGTGAGTGAGACAGAGAGAGAGGACAGACAGACAGATAGACAGACATACAGATAGACAGAGAGAGAGTAAGACAGACAGACAGACAGACAGACAGACAGACAGACACAGAAAGAAGGGAAAAATCCGTAACCCAATGAAGGAAAAGACAGACAGTGAGAGAGAGAAAGAGAAAGAGAAAGAAAAAGAGAAAGAGAGACAAACAGAGAGAGAGAGAAAGAGGGATGATGAATGAATGGATTTGGGAAGGAAACTAAATTGTCAATAGTTAGTTGTTTTTTTTTATTATTTATGTTGCCTCTTTTTTTTTTTTTTTTTTACGTTGCCTCTTTTTTTTTTTTTTTTTTACGTTGCCTCTTTTTTTTTTTTTTTTTTCGGTGCCTCTTTTTTTTTTTTTTTTTTTTTTTTTCGTTTTTTTTTTTTTTTTTTTTTTTTTTTTTCGTTGGTTCTTTTATTGTATTGTGTCCGCACGGCCTCACTGGCAGACGTGACCCGATCCTTTTATCACCAGTTTTTAAAACGTGTATATACATGTTGTAGACAGAATATATTGTTGCTCTGCGCGTACGTACAGTTGCCAAAAAAAAGGTATTGCCGACAACTATTGATACAACATTAATTAAATATATTAATGTCCATAGTTGTTTGTAGGGATATATATAACTATGTATTACAGAAGGATATGTATATTTCCTTCTGTTATACATGCTTATAGTCCCTACAAATAGTTGTGGATATTACTAGGGTTAAGGTTCTATCAAGATTTGTCACAATACCTTTTTTGGCAACTGTACCTTCCTGAACACAACGAACGAGGCTTTGTTTAATTCTTTTTTTTTTTTTTTCTTTTTTTTTTTTTTTTTTTTTTTTGGCTGCTTATCTGTTTTCATTTTGAGTCGGAATGGAAAGAGTTTATAGAATATTAAGGGGTTACATTTTGTACAGTCGGCACAAACAGTATTGGAAGTTGGTAGATACTGGTACACTCGTGATACGTAATTCCTGACCACACACACACACACACACACACACACACACACACACACACACACACTGTCACACACACCCTGCATTCGAACTCAGCCTCTATAGGTGTACTGGGTGGGAAATGAACAACACCAGGCGATTCGAAGCTTTCTGCTCCTTTCACACTGGTCAGAAATTATGTATCACGAGTGTACCTCAATTGTTACATATTTGGTGGCAGAGGTTCGGTTCCAGGGTAAGGGTTAGTGGTTCATTATCACTGACACCCGTAGTTTAAAAAAAATTGAGAGCCCTTACTGGAGCTCTATGAACCCTCCAAATAATCCAGGCCACAAAACGCTTTAGTGTTTCGAATAGGGAATCTGTTGTCCGGAGTAGTTTGGAGGGTTCATAGAGCTCCAGTAAGGGCCCTCAAATGCTTTAAAACTACGGGTGTAATATTATTCCACGAGTACATTACTTTGGAGGAATCAAGGAGTTCCATTTGTAGCAAAAGCGAATTACCCTCGTAAGTTATTCAGCCTGCCTGTCTCCTCCCAACTCGTGATTGCCCCAGATATGCCAAATCGGCGAGCAATATTCATGCTAAGCCGTCCACATGATGCGTATCAATGCAACTCTGCTCCAACACACACTATACTCGTGGGGAAGCATAAAGGTGCATGTTGAGGTTAGTATTTTTTAATGTTATCTTTATAGAACGCTGGGGCAGTACTAAATATTTCTTAGTTTGACGGATATCACCAACTTCTGCTTATGAGCTGTTTGTTGATGTTAACGTAATATTATATCGTGTCTTAGAATGTATATAGAGATTAATGTCATATATTAGATCTTGAGTAGCGCTAAGCATGACGGTAGAATAACCAAAGTGAAAACATAATGTCAAAATTTTACCTTGGATATATTTATATATTTCTGTAATTTAATTTCTATATCAATACATTTATATATTTCTGTAATTTAATCTATATATCAATACATTTATATATTTCTGTAATTTAATCTATATATCAATACATTTATATATTTCTGTAATTTAATCTATATTTCAATACATTTATATATTTCTGTAATTTAATCTATATATCCATACATTTATATATTTCTGTAATTTAATCTATATTTCAATACATTTATATATTTCTGTAATTTAATCTCTATATCAATACATTTATATATTTCTGTAATTTAATCTCTATATCAATACATTTATATATTTCTGTAATTTAATCTATATTTCAATACATTTATATATTTCTGTAATTTAATCTCTATATCAATACATTTATATATTTCTGTAATTTAATCTATATTTCAATACATTTATATATTTCAGTAATTTAATCTATATCAATATAATTAATGCATGGCAAGTCAACATCTTGGCTCTTTCCTCATTAACAGAGAATGTGGTTGTACAGTTGCCAAAAAAGGTATTGCGACAACTATTGATACAACATTAAATATATTAATGTCCATAGTTGTTTGTAGGGATATATATAAGTATGTATTACAGAAGGATATGTATATTTCCTTCTGTTATACATGTTTATAAGTATGTATTACAGAAGGATATGTATATTTCCTTCTGTTATACATGCTTATAGTCCATATATAAAAAATAGTTGTGGATATTACTAGGGTTAAAGTCTATCAAGATTTGTCGCAATACCTTTTTTGGCAACTGTACATTATAAAGTGGAGTGGACAAGAACAATGTGATATTCCATTACTGTGAGTGGTGTTGGTGGCAGTGTCTCTATAATGTTGTCATTCGTATGTAATTCATTAGTCACATCCGTAATCGAACTGAAAGGAAAACTTTCATAAGGTTAGGAAGTCAACAAACGAAACAAGGTCCTCTCTCACTCTCTTTCTCTCTCTCTCTCTCTCTTCTCTCTCTCTCTCTCTCTCTCTCATCTCTCTCTCTCTCTCTCTATCTCTATCTCTATCTCTATCTCTCTCTCTCTCTCTCTCACACACACAATACCCCACCTTGCTTTATTCTCTCTCTCACTCACAAAACCCCCCCTTGCTTTATTCTCTCTCTCTCACTCTCACAAACCCCACCTTGCTTTATTCTCTCTCTATCTCTCTCTCACAACCCCCCACCTTGCTTATTCTCTCTCTTTCTCTCTCTCATCTCACCAAGTCCATTTGTTGTGTCTTGCTAAATTCATAGCACGTCTCCCAGCATTGCCTCCTCCCTTCAATCTCCTCTCTCTCTCTCTCTCTCTCTCTCTCTCTCTCTCTCTCGTACTTCTTTTGGCTCAAGCTCATTTTATCCACCTCTTTTCTCTCATTTCCTCCTTTTTTTTCTCATTCTTTCCTTTTCTCTCTCATTCTCTCTCATTTTTTCTCTTATTTTCTCCTTTTTCCCTCTTATTCTCTCTCATTTTTTCTCATTCTTTCCTTTTCTCTCTCATTCTCTCTCATTTTTTCTCTTATTCTCTCCTTTTTCTCTTATTCTCTCCTTTTTTCTCTCGTTTTCTCCTTTTTATCTTTTTATCTTTCTTTATCACTTTTACTTCAGTTTTTTCCTCTCCTGTTTCTTTCATATTTTCTCCTTCTCTCCTATTTTTTCTCTATATTTATCATCTTGGTTTCAGTTTTTGTTCTCTTTCTCTCCTCCTTTTATTCTTTCTCTCTTTCTCTCTCCTCCTTTTTCTCTTCCTCCCTCCTCTTTTTTTCTCTTTCTCTCTCATCCTTTTTCTCTTTCTCTCTCCTTCTTTTTCTATATTGTTTCTTCATAAACATTTATTTTTTTGGCTCACCTACTCGTACATATTATCTCCTCTCTCTCTCTCTCTCTCTCTCTCTCTCTCTCTCTCTCTCTCTCTCTCTCTCTCTCTCTATTTATATATATATATATATAGTATATATATATATATATATATATATATATATATATATATATATATATATATATATATATATATATATATATCTTTCTCTTTCTCTTTACTTATTATATTGAGAGAGAGAGGGGGAGAGAGAGAGAGAGAGAGAGAGAGAAGAGAGAGAGAGAGAGAGAGAGAGAGAGAGAGAAAGAGAATGAGAGAGAGGGAGAGAGAGAGAATGGAAGGAGGAAGGAAGGAAGATAATAAATAAATAAATACCGAAGAATCTTAAGAATTTGAAAGAAGAACTCTAATACAAAAATACATGATTAAATAAAATATGTGAAATAAAAAGAACGAGGAAAGAAATTAACTGGATAATTATCGATACAAGAAAACAAAATAATAATAGTGTATCACATTTTTTTTTTCATTATCAACAATACCACAGCCACAATAAATATGAAGCACCATCACTTCACTATTTAATTTAAAACCATTACCACCACAATACAATACTATTACACTATAAATGAACACTATCACCCTTACCATAACTCCCACTATTACTACTACCACTACTACTACTACAACCACTACCACCACTACCACTACTTAGCTA
>JAWZYT010003940.1:167500-175065 GCA_034508575.1 Petrolisthes manimaculis | reverse complement strand
ATGTATGCCCGTGTGTGTAAACTAGAGGCTTCTGATTCCTCCTGACCATTTCATGAAACTAG
Source organism: Petrolisthes manimaculis (assembly GCA_034508575.1). Classification (NCBI taxonomy): domain Eukaryota; kingdom Metazoa; phylum Arthropoda; class Malacostraca; order Decapoda; family Porcellanidae; genus Petrolisthes; species Petrolisthes manimaculis. The sequence goes on along the minus strand of JAWZYT010003940.1, from coordinate 175,003 downwards.
CTGGCTCCATCCATAAAGGTGGTTTTGTTTCGTGGCAATATTTGAAGGATTCGTATAACTCCAATTTTCTTACTACATCACAGGGCCCTTAAGGGTGTGTGGAAGTTGGGGACAGGCTTGGGGGTGGGGGGGTTGGGGGGTGCAGGAGTAGGGGGGACAGGCTTGGTTTTTTTTTGGGGGGGGGTTACGGGGGGGGTACGGAAATAGGGGAACATGCTTTCTACCCACCCCAACCCTGACCCCTATTCCCGCACCCCCCCAGTTCCCCCCCCAAGCCTGTCCCCTACTCCCACACCCCCTTAAGGAGGTCAAGCAAGTTCATGGGAGGTGAGAGGTGATTTAAGACGACAGGTTGTGAGGCCCCATTATTCACTACTGACGTTGTATCAAGGCAGGACAAGGAGAGACTAGAGTATAATGGGTATCAAGGCAGGACAAGGAGAGACTAGAGTATAATGGGTATCAAGGCAGGACAAGGAGAGACTAGAGTATAATGGGTATCAAAGCAGGACAAGGAGAGACTAGAGTATAATGGGTATCAAAGCAGGACAACGAGAGACTAGAGTATAATGGGTATCAAAGCAGGACAAGGAGAGACTAGAGTATAATGGGTATCAAAGCAGGACAAGGAGAGACTAGAGTGTAATGGGTATCAAAGCAGGACAACGAGAGACTAGAGTATAATGGGTATCAAAGCAGGACAAGGAGAGACTAGAGTATAATGGGTATCAAAGCAGGACAACGAGAGACTAGAGTATAATGGGTATCAAAGCAGGACAAGGAGAGACTAGAGTATAATGGGTATCAAAGCAGGACAAGGAGAGACTAGAGTGTAATGGGTATCAAAGCAGGACAACGAGAGACTAGAGTATAATGGGTATCAAAGCAGGACAAGGAGAGACTAGAGTATAATGGGTATCAAAGCAGGACAAGGAGAGACTAGAGTATAATGGGTATCAAGGCAGGACAAGGAGAGACTAGAGTATAATGGGTATCAAAGCAGGACAAGGAGAGACTAGAGTATAATGGGTATCAAAGCAGGACAAGGAGAGACTAGAGTATAATGGGTATCAAAGCAGGACAACGAGAGACTAGAGTATAATGGGTATCAAAGCAGGACAACGAGAGACTAGAGTATAATGGGTATCAAAGCAGGACAAGGAGAGACTAGAGTATAATGGGTATCAAGGCAGGACAAGGAGAGACTAGAGTATAATGGGTATCAAAGCAGGACAACGAGAGACTAGAGTATAATGGGTTTAAAGTTTAGTGTTTAAAGCTGACTCTTTTTTTTACATCAATCATGAAGAATATTATATCTTCTAGTCAGGGTTAATATTAGTAAATATTTGGTGTATATTCTCGTGTTTTAGTCTGAATTGCATTTACCTAAGACTCCAAGGTGTTATATGAGTCAGCCTTTACTTTCTATCGCCAGGATAAAAGAAGAATAGTACATTATAGCCATTTAATCCATACATGTACAGTCACGAGTACTAATAAGTATACAGGTGTGCTTTAAATACCTGGAGACAGTAAATAAATGCACAATAAGATCTCCATTGGAATTGTTTCGTTGGTGAAATTGAACTGTTCGAAGCATCAACCAAACCTGTATACTTATTAGTGCTCTTGACTGTACACACCTATTAACTCTTCCCTAATTATTATACAGTGTTGCCAAATCATGAACCTTTTTAGTTTTATTATAGTTACTTCAGGTTGGCTCGACACTCACTTCAGCTTCTCAAGAATAATAATAATAATAATAATAATAACAACATGCAGAAGTTTTTATTGGTGAAGAAAGAAGGCTTGAGAGGAAATACGTATAATGCAAATCCTGAAGGCAAATGCATTAGGACAAGTAAGTGTGCATTTCTGTTGTCACCAAAGTTAGTCGCTAAAGTTAACGCAGAGGGTTGGTTTAGAGAATTGTGCAACTTGGAGTCCACTGATTCCTCCAAAACACACCCTTCCCGGTATTGGTGTTGAGGGTTTAAAGCACAGTTTTGGAGGAATGGGTAGCCTCCAATACGTCCCAAAACATCCTCTCTCTCTCTCTCTCTCTCTCTCTCTCTCTCTCTCTCTCACACACACACACACACACACACACACGCACACGTCTGTAAAAGGACATGAAAACAAAACCCGTAGGAGGTGAATGAGAAAACACTAATTGCCTGCAGCAGAAGGAGGAGTAGGAGGAGGAGGAGGAGGAGGAGGAGTAGGAGGAGGAGGAGGAGGGGGGAGAGAAGATGGTAGGGGAGAGGGAGAAGGAGGAGGAGGAGGAGGAGGAGGAGAGAGAGGAGAGGGAGAAGGAGGAGGGGTAGAGGAGGAGAAGGAGGAGCCTGAAGAATGGTTACTGCTGGTTGTCTGAGTTTAAAGTGAGGAAAAGGTGAAGAGGCTTGGAGGAAAAGAGGTGAGAGAGAGAGAGAGAGAGAGAGAGAGAGAGAGAGAGAGAGAGAGAGAGAGAAAGAGAGAGACGTAGTGGTGCCGTTGAAAAGAGAGAATGAGGGTGGGTGGAGAGCGGGACATGTTCCACACCCTGACGTGGAGTGAGAGAGACAGGTGTCCAGGGTAATTCATAGCTCAGCTGAACCATCCCTTTCCTACCTACCTACCTATCCCTTTCCTACCTACCTATCTATCCCTTTCCTACCTACCTACCTATCCCTTTCTTACCTACCTATCTATCCCTTTCCTACCTACCTACCTATCCTTTCCTACCTATCCTTTCCTACCTACCTACCTATCCCTTTCCTACCTACCTACCTATCTCTTTCTTACCTACCTATCTACCTATCTCTTTCTTACCTACCTACCTATCCCTTTCCTACCTACCTACCTATCCCTTTCTTACCTACCTATCTATCCCTTTCCTACCTACCTACCTATCCCTTTCCTACCTATCCCTTTCCTACCTACCTACCTATCCCTTTCCTACCTACCTACCTATCTCTTTCTTACCTACCTATCTACCTATCTCTTTCTTACCTACCTATCTATCCCTTTCCTACCTACCTACCTATCCCTTTCCTACCTACCTACCTATCCCTTTCCTACCTACCTACCTATCCCTTTCCTACCTACCTATCTCTTTCTTACCTACCTACCTATCCCTTTCCTACCTACCTATCTCTTTCTTACCTACCTATCTATCCCTTTCCTACCTACCTACCTATCCCTTTCTTACCTACCTACCTATCCCTTTCTTACCTACCTACCTATCCCTTTCCTACCTACCTATTTATCCCTTTCCTACCTACCTACCTATCCCTTTCCTACCTACCTACCTATCCCTTTCCTACCTACCTACCTATCCCTTTCTTACCTACCTACCTATCCCTTTCCTACCTACCTACCTATCCCTTTCCTACCTACCTACCTATCCCTTTCCTACCTACCTATCCCTTTCCTACCTACCTATCCCTTTCCTACCTACCTACCTATCCCTTTCCTACCTACCTACCTATCCCTTTCTTACCTACCTACCTATCCCTTTCCTACCTACCTACCTATCCCTTTTCTACCTACCTACCTATCCCTTTCCTACCTACCTACCTATCCCTTTCCTACCTACCTACCTATCCCTTTCCTACCTACCTACCTATCCCTTTTCTACCTACCTACCTATCCCTTTCTACCTACCTACCTATCCCTTTCCTACCTACCTACCTATCCCTTTCCTACCTACCTACCTATCCCTTTCCTACCTACCTATCCCTTTCCTACCTACCTATCCCTTTCCTACCTACCTATCCCTTTCCTACCTACCTACCTATCCCTTTCCTACCTACCTACCTATCCCTTTCTTACCTACCTACCTATCCCTTTCCTACCTACCTACCTATCCCTTTCCTACCTACCTACCTATCCCTTTCCTACCTACCTACCTATCCCTTTCCTACCTACCTACCTATCCCTTTCCTACCTACCTACCTATCCCTTTCCTACCTACCTATCCCTTTCCTACCTACCTACCTACCTATCCCTTTCCTACCTACCTACCTATCCCTTTCCTACCTACCTACCTATCCCTTTCCTACCTACCTACCTATCCCTTTCCTACCTACCTATCCCTTTCCTACCTACCTACCTACCTATCCCTTTCCAACCTACCTATCTATCCCTTTCCTACCTACCTATCCCTTTCCTTCCTACCTACTCCCCTGCCCCTTTCCTTTCCTTCCTACCTACATCTACCCCCTTTCTTCTTACCTACCAACTACCCCTATCCCTTTCCTACATACCTATATACCTACCCCTATCCCCTACCCCTTTCCTTCCTACCTATATACCCCCTACCCCCTTGCTACCTGTCCCCCTTTCATTGCCACACCTCCTCCCCCACACTCTCCTGTCAATGGCTCAGTTATATACCTGATATTTGCCACCTTTTAGGGTTTGTCTATATACAATGCCACATCACACCCACTGCACCAATCACTAATGAAGTAGTTGTGTGTGTGTGTGTGTGTGTGTGTGTGTGTGTGTGTGTGTATATAAAGGTGAATAATCTTAATTTCATAGTGTATGTGTGTGTACGTGTGTGTGTGTGTGTATATATATAAAGGTGAATAATCTTAATTTCATAGTGTATGTGTGTGTACGTGTGTGTGTGTGTATAAATATAAAGGTGAATAATCTTAATTTCATAGTGTATGTGTGTGTACGTGTGTGTGTGTGTACGTGTGTATGTGTGTGTGTGTAAGGAGGTACAATCTTCATATAGCAGGGATAGGTGTGATGGCTGCTGACAACTTTATTACACCAACACACCTTCTCCACGTTCACTCCCCTCCCCCCCACTGCACACACACACACATATACATACACACACACACACACACACACACACACACACCTCAACTGACCTCATCTCACCTTGTCCTGCTTTTATCTTCCACACACATAATGGCTCACTTCACCTCACCACACCTCACCACTCTCTCACCACTGTCTCATTTTCCCTTTTGTATTTCCCTGTCCTCTCTGCTTCACATTATTCCTTGTTACCTATATTGACTACGTGTTGTATAAACCTCCTTATTTCTTACGTCCCTTCTGTTTAATCTTCTATTTTCACCTTTCTCTCTGTCAATCTCTTTCTCTCTCCTCTCCTTTCTCTCTCTCTACACACATGCATGTTCTCTTCCTCTCCTTCCCCTTTGCCCTCTCTCCTATGTATTTCTCCTCCACCCTCCCCTTACGTCACGCGACCAAATTGGATATACGATTGTCATTTGTTAATATCTTGTTTACACCGACCATTACCATGCAGGCAAGGGAGATATAGCCTAGCCTAGCCTAGCCTAGCCCAGCATAGCATAGCATAGCAGCAGCAGCAGGAGGTCGGCCCCATCCCCCTCTTTCACGTTTAGCAAAGAAGGTCTGAGATCAAATTATTCTACTATTCAAACTCTCATTACGACTTAAATAGCGAACCCTGGGATTTAATGTGAGTTGAGTTTTCCGGATACAAGGCTGCCAAAAAAACAAAACAAAAAAACATACACAGGATTGAAGTGGGAAAGTGGTCTCACTTCACTTCACTTCACTTCATTAGATCACTTCACTTGCTAAGAGACTCCCTTCATTATTCCACTTGCTGTGTGGTTGATATTGTTGTTGTTTTTGTTGTTGTCGTTATTGTTGTTGTTGTTTTTGTCGCTGTCGTTGTTGTTGTTGTCGTTATTGTTGTTGTTGTTGTTGTTGTTGTTGTTGTAATAGTTGTTGTTGTTGTTGTTGTTGTTGTAGTAGTAGTAGTAGTAGTAGTTGTTGTAATAGTTGTTGTTGTTGTTGTTGTTGTTGTGGGAAGGGAACATGGGGGCTTGTGATGAAAATGAACTCTGATCTTGAATTCATTACCCTCACAAAGCATCAGAGAGAAAGTTGGGAATATTTTGTGTACCGTAGGAAAACTTGCATGTGTTGAATACTGACACAACCACCACTACCACAACACCACCACCAACACCACCACCAGCAACACCACCACCACACCAACACCAACACCATCATGCACCATAACAACCACCACCACTACCACAACACCACCAACACAATACCACCACCAACACCACCAACACCACCACCACCACAACACCAACACCAACACCACCACCAGCAACACCAGCAACACCAACACCAACACCACCACCAGGCACCATAACAACCAACATCACCACCACAACACCAACACCAACACCACCAGGGACAATAACAACCAACATCACCACCACATCACCACCACAACACCAACAACACCAACACTAAAACCTCCAACAACACCATCACCAACATCTCCACCAACACTAACAACATCTCCATCTATATGCCACCACTACATGCAACCACCTGCTCTACCAACACCAAAATATCCATCACCACCACCACCACTACTAACTATAAAAAAATAAATAAAAATAAAATAAAAACAACAACAACACCTCCACCAACACCAACAACAACACCTCCACCAACACCACCACCACCACCACAACAACACTTCTACCAACACCTAAATCACCACCACCACCACCACCACAACAACCACAACAACAACAACAACAACCTCACCACCACCACCACTGCATTTTTTACACGGTCCTGAGTTGAACTATTGAACTGGTGTAAAGAAAATGGTGAAGGTACAAACTCTACAGTGCAGGGTACAAACAGGAACAAAAAGTCGTGTAGTGTATATACGCTGGCAGCATCAGAGGACGCACATCTGAGTAAGGTACAGTATTTTGAGACAGCTGTGAAAACGAGTAAAGTACAGTATAACAACCTATTTTGAGAAAACTGTAAGAACGATTAAAGTATAACAACATATTTTGATACAGCTGTAGGAACGAGTAAAGTATAATAACATATTTTGAGAAAACTGTAACAACGAGTAAAGAACGAATAATGAAAAGTGTATACAGTAATATATTATTTGAAGACAGTTGTAGGGATGAGAGCAAATGAGGGTAAACAATGGAAGTGGTAGGAGGCGTCGAGTTACTCCCACAACTTCATGTTGATATAGTTCACAGAAAACGTAATACGGCGAGACTAGTGCTTGGGGTCGAGTTACACGAAGGAAGGAAGGGAGGGGTGTTGGCCAAGGTGGTGGTGGTGGTGGTGGTGTGGAAGGAGGGTTAGGAGGGTGGTGGTGGTGGTGGTTGGTGTGGAAGGAGGGTTAGGATGGTGGTGGTGGTGGTGGTGGTGGTGTGGAAGGATGGTAAGGATGATGATGGTGGTGGTGGTTGGTGTGGAAGGAGGGTTAGGATGGTGGTGGTGGTGGTGGTTGGTGTGGAAGGATGGTTAGGATGGTGATGGTGGTGGTGGTGGTGGTGGTGGTGTGGAAGGAGGGTTAGGATGGTGGTGGTGGTGGTGGTGGTGGTGTGGAAGGAGGGTTAGGAGGGTGGTGGTGGTGGTGGTTGGTGTGGAAGGAGGGTTAGGATGGTGATGGTGGTGGTGGTGGTGTGGAAGGATGGTAAGGATGATGAT
>JAWZYT010003940.1:117500-162500 GCA_034508575.1 Petrolisthes manimaculis | reverse complement strand
AACTATGACGTCAACTTAATATTAGTGTATGGCGATAATGACGTCATATTATTAGTAGTGTATGGAAACTATGACGTCAACATAATATTAGTGTATGGCGATAATGACGTCATATTATTATTCTTTAAGTTACCCATTAATAAAAATAACAAGTTCGTTTTCTATAATATTACGAGTAAAATATAAAACAGAATTAATTTATGGTAGACTAACCTAAAAATATTTATTATTATTATTATTATTATTAAAAGAGACTGAATGTGATAACTCTCTCTCTTTCTCTCTCTCTCTCTCTCTCTCTCTCTCTCTCTCTCTCTCTCTCTCTCTCTCTCTCTCTCTTTGTGTGTGTGTAAGTATGTATGTATGTATGTATGCATGCTAATTTTCCGCTTGTGTGAAAAAAATGCTGCGCCGCGAATTATTTAACCGCGTCACAAAAACACTTGTGCGAATATTATTTTTTAATTGCGGCGCCGCAAAAAAGCTCGTGTGAATATTATTCTTTAATTGCGGCGCCGCAAAAACGCTCGTGTTAATATTATCCTTTAATTGCGTCGCCGCAAAAACGCTCGTGTGAATATTATCCTTTAATTGCGGCGCCGCAAAAACGCTCGTGTGAATATTATCCTTTAATTGCGGCGCTGCGTATTATTTAACCGCGCCGCAAAAACTCTCGTGTGAATATTATTCTTTAAATGAGTCTTACATGTGTGATATAGTTTCTACGAACTTACAGTACAATAACAAACCCAAATATCAGAGTTTACACACTCCTATATGTCTCGTTTATTTATAATTTGGAGGACAAAAGGTGGATGTGAAATTTACGTAAATCTAGTTGGGTCCATCTTTTTCCTATTCTCCTTGACTGGGAAAATGGGAAGGTTAGGAAGGAGAATAGGAAGAGATGAAAAGAGGATGGGAAGGGTTGAACGAAGAATGGGAAGGTTGGAAAGAGGATGGGAAGGTTAGTAGAAAAAAGAGAAGGCTTGATATAAAAAAGGGCTGACTGAAATGTTTTTATTATGAAATACGATAACTCCAACATGACATAGATAGATAAGTGTTAGGGATTCATCATCATAATAATGTCTCTCTCTATGTATGTATGTATCTCTCTCTCTCTCTCTCTCTCTCTCTCTCTCTCTCTCTCTCTCTCTCTAAATTGAAAATGACACATATGGATATGGATATGTTAGTTAGGGTGACATTGAAGGAGAATAGTGGACAGGCTTGGGGTGTGTGAATTGGGGGACAGGCTTGGAGTTGGGGGGGGGGGTTGGGGGTGCGGGAGTAGGGGGACAGGCTTGGGGTGGGGGGTAGAAAGCCTGTCCCCTATTCCCGCACCCCCCCAAGCCTGTCCCCCTACTCCCGCACCCCCCCAAAAAAAAACCAAGTCTGTCCCCTACTCCCACCCCCCCTTAAGGTATTGGTAATGACTAAATATTAGGTATGTATGTACTGGTGATTGGGTACATGCATGGGGTATGGTGTGACAGAGTTATAGTCAGTTCAAAATTTGTGTTCCACTATAGCCTCTATCTATCTAGCTATTTCTACTATAGTGTACAGCATGTTTTCTCCCACCCAAAATCCCGGATTCCCAGGCTCTCCCCCAAGTTTGTATGGGGTATGAAAACTGGGCATATCTCGAAAACGGGGCATTTCCGAGAGAAACGCCATTGAAGAAAATAGTCTTAGAATGGTCCTAATTAGTGGTAAAACATACTAATATATACGTTTTACTGAACCCAGGTTTACTGTAAATTTACCAACAATTTATATCGTTAATAAATAAGCTCAATTGTCCTGTTATGTAATTTATTTGACAAAGGAATATATTGTTTGGCATATAAAAGCCATCAAAGTTGCACATAATGGAAGCTGATGGCGCGTATTCGTGACGTAAAAAACCAGACGCCTAGGCCGCGCCAACGCTTTATTACCTTTGAAAGCAAGAGATTGTGATGTCTAGGGGAGATGTGCGGTATTCTTGTGCTTTTACGGAGGATATACTTCATATTCACCATGCCAGTCAATAGCTAGCAATGGTGTTTTGTCCCAAAATGCAAAACATTAGTGGAAATGCTCCAGAAAAGAGATTTATTAGTGTTGTGTGTAGTAACTCCATAGTAGCTGTCAGTACACATAGGGCTGGTGACGTCACGAAACAGTGTAAGGTACGATGTTTCTCCACCACTTATTTTCCCTTATTTTTCGTGAATTTCAACTCATATGGGAAAAATATTGGTATCTCCTTGATCAGGAGTGCCCAAGTTATTGTATTATATACTTTGTACACGACCGTCAACCAGTCCATTTGGTCCTAATTAGTGGTAAAACATACTAATATATACGTTTTACTGAACCCAGGTTTACTGTAATTTTACCAAAAGTTCAGAGACAGGAGATCACATGTAAAAAGTAGAAGAGCGAAGGAAAACAAGGAGACAAAAAAAACTGGTAAGATAGCTTTCCCTAACTTATTAAGCGGTATAATCCCTAGTACCGGGACCAATGATTTTCTTTAATTTTAAAGGCACTATTAATATTTTCTCAAACATACTTACAAATATTACTTCTTTGTACTGTCGGAAGTTGATAGAGTTTAGTTACAGGTTATATATGGCTATATTTATTATATAAAGCCAATGTAATGTTCAGTTACCGCGTAAAAAGCCCTTAGATTACCGTGAGCATAGTAATGTTTCTATCAAGGAAGAGTGGAGACTCTGGAGAGTAAGGCGGGGTTCTCACCAATACGTTTGCAGTCCGTTTTCACGGAGCCCGTTCAAGTTGATGACGTCACGAACACAACGTCCAGACGGACACAGAGGAGTTGAACGCCGTTTCCCGCCCGTTTCTTCACCACATCAACAATAAGCGACCATGGCCGAGTTTTTACCGGAGATGGACGAGGATTTACTAAAGTCATTAAATAATAACCAATAAACTAGATACCATATCAGCCTATTAAAAATGTGGATGTTTTCTAGTACCTATATATATGCATTTACATTACAAATATTATTTAGAATCATGGATGATATCAAATAATTTTTTAATTCAATCATTTTGTTGTAGCTGGTGTTCAACTTTTAATAATTGTGTTTTAATGTAGTGAGCAGCTACAACTGTTGTTTTGGCTGATAGGCTGTTTGTTTACCCAGCACCAGAGTGCGGTGTTGCCAAGCCTACAGTTCCAATGTACATTCTTATTAATCGTACATAAATTGACGAACTATACACAAATATATTATGATTATTATTTTATTTACATAAAATCGTATCATTTTGCGAACAAATAAGTTTAATTCATATTATTTTCATATGTTGAGGAGTCAACAACATTATAAACGGACAACACCGCCAACGTTGCTACCCAAAAAGATGAATTCAGTTCATCCTCAACGTTGGACGTGGTCCGTCTCCGTGAGGTCGCGACGCGCACCGCATTCCCACTGTTTGGGCACATACACGGACGTTCGTGACGTCATCAACGTGAACGGGCTCCGTGCAAACGGACTGCAAACGTACTGGTGAGAACCCCGCCTAAGTGCATTTGAGAAGTCGCTGGTTATTGGTGAAGAGTAGGGTGACGTCATCAATACGTGACGTCATGGCTGTTCTTTGATGTTATTGGTTGTAAAATAATAAGAGACTACATGATTATAAAATTGCGCGCGCAGCTCAGTCGGATATTATCTCGAATTTCCGTGTGAAGCAATATTTTATTTACATGATAATGACAAAATGAACGCAAAAACAATTCTCCAATTATTCTTACGAATAAAAAAACGCCGACTAATATTTTTGTGGCTCTAATGTTCTTCATTCATAAAAAAAATTATAGTATAGGGCATTAGAACTATGAAAATTGAAGCTGTCCTGTGACTCCTGTCTCGATTCACTAGTCAGATGACTCATTTTCCTTCACTCTGACTGTGACTTGTCCACCTTGTAGTGACTCGACCGGCATGTCATTTTCTTATTCCGATTTTGTATCTGTTAAGAAACCAAGAACAACAAGAGAATACAGAAAATCAATAAAGGTATGTTTGGACGATATTATCAGTGATAATAGTGATGAAGAAGTATATAGGCCTACAGTGAATTTATATGAGTTAAGTTTATCTGACGACACCACTGTGGGACAGCTACCCCCATGAATTTCTGTACCGTCGAAAGTACAAGGACAACTTTATTCACCAATTCCTTTGTGATATTTGTGATATTACAAACACAAGGATTTATGAATGGTATGTAATGCATATTTTTTTTCAAATAGTTTTTCATATCTTTTAATTCCCAACAGTTAATTTAATTAATTAATAATCTTAATAATAATCAAAATTGTGGGACCTGCAAAGGGGATATAAAGGTCCAGGGCAGGATTAGGAAGGGGGTCAGGATTTGTAGTCTGTCCCGTTTAGGTCCCGGTAGTTTGCCCAGGTTAGGTCCCGGTAGTTTGCCCAGGTTAGGTCCCGGTAGTCTGCACAGGTTAGGTCCCGGTAGTTTGCCCAGGGCCCGGATACTCGAAGCTCGCCTTAAGCTACGGCGTCTTACAGCTCTAAGGTACTTTAAGTTACGCGCGCCTGTGGCGCTTCAGCTTGTGGCGTTGTGTCCCATACTCAAAACTTTACTATGGCGCCGTAACGAGGAACGTTTGTCGTTAGTCCCACTAAGGTGCCTTTGCCGCCTGTGTCACGGGACTTCAGCTCAGCCAATGAGAGAAACGGACAGAAGCGCCTCTTAGGAATAGTTAGCCAATCACATACGACTTGGTGCATCAGCTGAAGGTAAACAAATAACACATCGCAAGCTGCCACTGTACCACACCACAACATAAACTTCTAATTTACAAGCTTATAATATTTACTCACTTTTATCATCTATGGAACATGTATTGCATAATATATTATATGGACATATAGACAATATGAAATTTCACACTACTCACCAAGTATACCGTTATATATTTGATTAATGATAAAAATCATACAAACAAAATATATAAAATTTATATCACAAATTATTCAGACAGTACTATCATGTACAGTACTTATGAGATACATAAAGGAAAGGGTAATTTCTTTACACACTTTATTGTTGTAGCAAACTGTTTTAAATTTGTAATTTACTTATACCTTCATATTTTGCCCTTTGTCATCCTCTGCGGATATATTTCAACATCATAGCAGTATTCAGTCTGCATTTCTACCTCACGTAGAGTATATTTCCTCATAGCAGACTAAATTTCCTCACATTGGTAACGCTGCATTTCGGCTCCCCCAGATAGGTAGGGTTGTGTAAACGAAAATTTTCGCCCTATTTCCGCGTCGGCCAGCGTTAAGGCACCCCCACAGGCGCTTAACTTAAGGAACCGTAACTCAAAGCAATATGGCGGCACCCATGTTTTGAGTATGGGACATTCTGGCTGCTGGGTCAGAGGCCGCCTTAAGCTAAGGTACCTTAGGGCTTATGGCGCCTTAAGTGGTTTTGAGTATCCGGCGCCAGGTTAGGTCCGGTAGTTTGCCCAGGTTAGGTCCCGGTAGTCTGTCCAGGTTAGGTCCCGGTAGTTTGCCCAGGTTAGGTACCGGTAGTTTGACCAGGTTAGGTCCCGGTAGTTTGCCCAGGTTAGGTCCGGTAGTTTTCACAGGTTAGGTCCCGGTAGTTTGCCCAGGTTAGGTCCCGGTAGTTTGCTGTGGTCTAGGTTAGGTTAGGTCAGGTCAGGTCAGGTAAGACTAATATCCAAATTATGTTTGTAAACGAGGCATTTCAGAGAGAAACACCATCGATGAAAAGTGTCTTACGCTGGTATTCTTAAAAAAATCTTTCCCTTGAAAAACACGGGAAAGAAATATATCACAAATTTGGTATTCATAAAGGTTCCAGTCCCTTCGCGGCGGTATTTTCCTTCCCTTGAATCGAGTATATTATTGGAACATGAAGGAAAGTTTTACCCCTTTCCTTCAATTATTCCTTCGTTATATTTCATCCTGTATTGTTGATGTTTTCTTTATAATATCATAATATATCAGAAAGACGTGCAATAGTACTACATCACACAAGGAAAAAGAGTTTAATAAATTTATAACGCTTTTACTCCGTATTTGAAAAGACTTTACTGGTAACGACTGGTGAATGGATGCTTAGTAAACAAAACAGACGACACCAGCCAGCCCAGCCTACCGCTGAACCTTCTGAAATATACAACAATACTACACTTATCATATCTAGTAAGTATTTTTTATCAAAGCATTTCTTTTAGTACTAATTAAAAAAGATACTAAAAGGATATAGCCTAAGTTAAGTGACGTCTAACAAGGTGTTTGCTGAAGTACTTTTAAGTACCTTAGGTGAGGTTGTTCATTCTTTTTCTGTTACTTTGCTTAAAATTTAAAAATTGCTGTTATATACAGGGAGCCATGAAGTGGTCTTACAGGAAAATTATCGTAGTTCAGCCTTTTTGCTCTTTAATTTAGAAATGGGTAATTCTACATAAGAGTTCCACCTGGATTTCTCCCACTTACTTATGCATTTCTTCAGTTGTTTTATCAAGTTTTTACCATTACATTGTGAGGAAAGAATCCTATTTAGGTGGGTTAGGTTAAATGTGTATTTTTCACTCTTGAGTTGGTTGTTTGATTGAGTCTTTGCCATAATATTTTTGAGGAAGTAACCCTTTGGCTAAGCTAACCAAATTTTGACTGAAAAACTTGTAACAAGACTACATTTTGTTTGATTAAATATTAGGTAATTATTGCGATTGACTGCATACTGTACTTGATTTTCACGCTTCTGGTGAACCAAAATCACCCGTTTTTATACACATTTTTTTTTATGCAAATACATTAAAACAATGTAATATTGTTACAGTGATAGGCTTGCTCTTATTGAATTTAGAAATTGACCCATCTAACTGTATAGTTCTTGTTCCTCTGCTCAGGAAATAAAATGTACAGTATCTTAAAATTAAAACATTTGACCAAGAGTACAGTATGTTTGCACAAGATAATTGCACTGGGTATTGATAAAGGTAACCAAACCCTACCTAACCCAACCTAACCTATAGCTTGCTTAAACAGTGAATAAAAATATTAGCCAAAATTAATACTTTATCACATGAGATTTGAAAAATTTGATTTTACTCAGAACTATAGTTCATCATTTTACAGTGTGTCAGTATACCATATCCATAGTTTGGAAGTTGTTATTACAGTAACAACACTGTTACTAATTTCATAATCTTCATTCATTTAGTTGATGATTTAATGTTATTTCTAGGAAAACACAGCATGGATCATGGCTTGCGTCCCTTGGAGCTGCCTCGTATGGACGTGCAATGGGGTATTATTAACCGCTGGGAAGAAATGGTTATTCGCCTCGAAGAGCAACGAGTACGTCGCCCTCGTCGCATTGTTGTTGACAGAATGGATCCATTCCAGGCAATGACTGAAGCAGAATTTATAGAACGCTTCAGACTTCATAAGAACACTGCCCAGGATCTGATCAATAATCTTGAAAATCAACTAGCAACAGCAGCTAATGAGAGAGGCAAGTCTAAAAGTTCCATTTATGGCTGTCAGAATGAGATTAATTCTAATTTTGCATGTTTAATTACACCACACAAATATGTTTACACCAGTTTGCAAATTGTTTATTAAAGAGAACTTTGCTTCAGTGTAATGTAATGTATCAGATAATGTCGCATTGCTGTTACCCTTATTCGTTTTCAACTTCAGTAACTCTTTTCCTCTCCAGTTCTCTCAAAATCAGTTATAACCAGTCACAGTGAGCTACTGTAGTCAGCTAAAGTAATGCTGCAGGGACATGTGTGTAATTTTTAGAATATCAACAAAAATGCAAGTCCCCCCATTTGCACAACTATTCTGTTATACTGTACCCTCAGTCATTATGTATAATATTGCATCTCATAATGATTTTCTTTTTTCAGGATCACCTGTTCCCCCTCATCTCCAAGTATTAATTGCACTTGGTTGCATGGCAACGGGAAGCCACCAAAACATCATGGGGGATTGCTACAGTGTTTCCCAAGCAACTGTTAGCAGATGCCTCGCACGAGTAGCCAGGGGTATTGCTAGACTGAGGCCTCGACATGTAAAGTATCCTGAAGGCCAGGAACTCCAGACGGTAATGCAGGATTTTTACAGGATAGCAAGGATGCCTGCTGTCATAGGGTGCATTGACTGTACACACATTGCTATTCTGAAGCCAACGTGCAACAATGCAGAGTATTTTAGATGTAGAAAAGGATACTTTTCATTCAATGTACAAGCTATTTGTGGACCAAATTTACAGTTCTATAATATTGTTGCACGTTGGCCAGGAAGTGTACACGACAGCAGAGTTTTTCGGAACAGCCAGATATGTCGGTCACTCGAGGCAGGAGAATTCCCGGGTCATCTTCTAGGTGATAGTGGCTATCCATGCCGAAATTACCTACTTACACCCCTACAAAACCCACAGGGCCGTCAGGAGGAGAGGTATAATGCCAGTCACATAAGAACAAGAAATACAGTTGAAAGAGCTTTTGGTGTTCTCAAGAAAAGATTTGCATATCTGGGAAAAGTCATGAGAACAGACCAAGACACAACACAAGCAATAATTGTAGCATGTTTCGTTCTTCATAACTTGGCTGTGACCACAAGAATAATTGATGCAGAACAAATAGGTGAAGTGAATGATGTGGAATATAATGAAAATAGAAATATAGAGGGTCAGGCAAAGAGGAGGGATATAATTAATAACTATTTCTGAGAGTATGTGAGAGACAGATCTCCAGTCAGGTGAACTGGGTTGAGAAGTGTGTTGATGCTGGAAAAGAAATATGAGGGGTTGTACAGTAAAAAAGTTGAAAGAGTATTAAAAAGCTCCGTATCATTATGTAGTGTAGCCTACAAGATATCCTTGAAAATGTTCCAATCTACATTGGTTTGTACATATATGTATGAAAATAATGAACCTCAATAAAGGAACTGTATACTTATTTCCATTATTAGTGCTTCCTAACTTTGAAAGTGGTCAAGGGTTAAAAATTTAAAACTGCTTATACAGGTATACTTAAAGTGTAATATATATTTTGTACAGTACATGAAGCACCAGAGAAAAAAATACAGTACTGTATACATATTTTGTACATGTTATTGCACCTTGGAATGCCGAGCCTTGTCCTACAATCACTTTTCAGGAACATTTTCAACCTCTCCAATTGCAGACTTGGCTCGTCTAAACTCAAAGAGTTCTTTTTCTTTTCTTATTCTTAAAATTTCTAGATTGTATTCCGCAGCCTGCATCCTGAGTTTTGCTTCATAATCAACAACCTGCATCTTTACTTTCGCTTCATATTCTGCTGCCTTTGCTGCATGTTCTGCAGCCTGTAGCTTCAATCTCACTTCATCTTCTGTTGCCTTTCTCTTTAACTGTGCCTCTCTCATTCTCTCATGTAATATTTCCTCCTCCATCTGCAAGGCTTTCTTTGCTTCTTTTTCAACAGAAGCACTGTTTGCTGGAGTTGTGACAGGGATTACATCTTGTGAAGGCTGCATGTTGGTATTTGCATAACCAGTGAGTTCTAGTAAATCTGGGTCTTCGTCCACAACATCGAGGCAAGAATCAGTAACCGTGATTACAGGTGCAGGTGTTGCTGTGCTTGCCACGTAGTCAATTGGGGGTAGTTCAGATGCATCGCAATCGTACGGGTTTCCAGTATCCTCTAGTTCTCCGCGAATTAGGTCCAGAACTTTTGCAGTTTCATCAGGGAGAGGTGTAGGGGCAGGACCACCACCAGTCTTCTTGACTTCTGGTTTGAAGTTGTCGTACTCATCTTTGGCCCTGTAAAAAATAGATTATATTAGTATCAATGAAATTAAATTTTGCATAGGATGGAATTTTGTGCTTAGGGAATAAATAAGTGAAATTATGCATGGACACACATTAAGCTGCATAGCAAGGGAAAATGTCTGAAATGCACAATTTATTTGTGTATGCACAGTACTCCATATACCGTATGTACCCCATATGTCTCAAAAGATATGCTCACTGTGTCTAAAATTGTGAGAATATTTTATGATCTTGAGTAACTTAAAAAAAAAAAAATGCACTACAATAGGCCACACAATACTGTACTTACTGTACATTTTTACTATAACTGTTATTGTAAAGTTATTACTCTTTATTTCTAAACGTCCATACATTACAAAGGATAATAATTACATTCTCTAGTTTAGAATAATGATACAAATGAACTATGGTGTTATTCTTAATACTTAAACAAAACACTAATTGGGCAATTACACCTATAACACATAAAAATTATGGTAAACAAAGGTTGGAGTTAAAATGTAAGAATACACGGTAGATATTAAAAAAAAAAAAATGGCAGCATATGAAATGTTTCATATATATATATAACAGTTTACCAGTACAGGTTAGGTTTAAAGAACAGGAAACTGTGTGTGGTGACAAAATAAGATCCAAGGTAATGTTTATGGTTGATTATAAATGAAAACCCAAACTAAATACGAAATGTAGTGTGATTTCTCGAACCCATAACCCCAGTCCCCAACGCTCTCCCCAAAGGTTATTGGGGAAAGGTGGGAACCAAAGGCACAGCACTTGCAAAGGAAATAACTATTAAACATTAATATCATAGGGTAAACTACTGTAATAGAAATCAAAATTTTAATAGCAATTATGAAATTGTTGTTTCATTATTTCTATTCTTTGAATAGATTATAGTTAGTAACCAAGAATTATTAACATATAGCTCTACTTACTTAGCTTTTGTGCGATCCCAAATCTTCTTAACTTGCTTTGTCGTCCTTGCCATCCTTCCAACACCTGAATGGAATGGAATTGATAAGTTTATTGTTGTATAGGCATATAACACACATGAGAAGGCCAAAGCATGCTGACTAACCCACAAGCAACTGCATAAGCTTGAATAAGGTGGTACAAAAATATTATTATAGAAATACAAAAATTGAAGGTGTAAATGGGTGTACTACACAAAAAATGCCATTATACAGATTTACAAGAATACGGTATGTAGTTTATACAGTATAAATGTGGATATATACATATCTCCTCCCACTATTTTGGCCACCAATCAATAAAAAATATGCATGAAAATATATAAAATGTGGGAAAAATCCAGGAGGACCTCTTATTGAGAATTACCAAAAATTATAACCATTATGTAAAATAAACTACATCCTAGATCAGTATATTAAGAATAATTAAAAGTATGACTGTAGCAGGGTCTCTTTATCACACCTCATGTGGGCAGAGAATAGAGAGTACCGGTACTCTAACAGTGGTAACCTCCCTATCAATCGACACACAAATAACAGCCACCAACGGCCCAGTACAACTCCACTCCATTTTTTCCTCTTCTACCACTCACAGGCAGTACATTATTATAATAAAGTATGAAATCAGTAAACAATTACCTGTTGCGTTGAATGCTGTAGCTATTTGCTCCCAGGCAGCATTCTTGCGAGCCACCATTCTGGCGTCCGATCGTCGATCATTAACAATTGGATTCTGCATCACGAGATCCGTTAGCATAGCTATTCCTTCACTGGAGAGTGGAGGAAGCCGGTTTCTGCACTGCACGTCCATGGTACTAGGAGAACTTGGGTCTGGGAGAAGGCTGAGAAGCACTGCACGTGGTACTGGCCAACGTGGTTGTGTTGTTGTTTATGTTTTGCACCCTGAGGCGCCTCAGGCATACCAACGGTACAAAAATTTCTCATTTCAACGGCGCAGGGGTACCAACATGTAAACTTTCCCTTCCCTTCCAAGGAATTCTTTAAGTATAACGAAGGGAAGGAAAAATCCTTAGCAGGGAAAGAAATATGTAAGGAAAGAATTACTTTTAAGAATACCAGCGTTAGAATGGTCCAAAATAGTGGATAATGATACTAATATATACAATATACTGAACCCAGGTTTTCTGTAAATTTACCTAGTTTAGATCCCGGTAGTCTGCCCAGAAATCCTAATATGTTTGTTTTAAGTTAAGCGGGATCAGGTGTAAATTTATAAGTGAGAACCGGGACCGGGAACCGTTTCTTGACAGTGACGTTATGAACATTGATGACGTCATACCTAGCTGGCCAATGACAACCCACTTTGCTTACCCAATGAGGAGTAAGCTTGTTTTCCTTCACTTTGTTTACACAATGACATCTCACGACAGCGTGTTTCAACCCCGCTCTTTCCCTGAATCATATACTTCATGCCCTCCCCACCTATCGGGGGTCAATATTGTTGTGGGAATTGAAGGAAATAACTATGTAGGATACAGTGATAATCGAAAATCGATTGTATTATTAAAGGGAGTTATGAAAATTGTTGGTCCCAGTCTGATGGATCTTACCTATTAAGCTAACATAAAATTAATTAGATTAGCTATAACTTATAAAATAATACTCAGCACTATAAAAACAGTTAAGTTTCTTACAGTAAATTCACCTACTTTAAATTGACATAACCTGCTGGAACAAACCCTTGGTACAGTATTGAAATAAGCCATGTTAAACCTTGTATAGGTGACAAGTAATATACAGTTACTCATCCAACTTAAGTAGTCACACTGCTGGTAAACTTCTGTGTACCGGGTGTACCTAACCAAATAATTATATACATACAAAAAACATTTTTTGTAATTAAAATGCTTCATTCATGAGACATAAGTATACACCTGGTATGTTGGAGTATACCATGATATTTATTTAGGATGCAAAGATTTTTCTATAATTAGTACTGCATGTCACATAGTTAATGTACACAGTTACACAGACACTGGTATTCCCTTCAGGTGGAGGAAAGAAAGAGCCAGTGGTGTATACCCCAGCTGAGGAGGCAATGCTGGCATTATTAGAGATTGAAGCTTGGGGACTGAAAGAGCTCCCCGACAGTCAAGAGGAAATCTCTGAGGCAGCACCAAGTGGTAAGAAATAAGCAAGTAATATGTCAATACTGTATAAGTCAATCCACTCATAGCATATTGGCTGCTGTAGTACTTCTTATAAAAAAATAAATAGTGTCCACAGTTAAACAAAGAACCCTCATACCAACCCAACGTCAATTATGCAGATTATTGTACTATACCAAAAAAATGGTACTGGTATTGTTACCCTTTCTGGTATTTACTGACCTGTCACAAATGTACGAGTATTACAGTTTAATACATATTTGCAATTGTTACTGCATACAGTAGATTCTTTGTTTGATAATTTTCCAAATTTTACTCACTGACATAGCTTTGTATAGTAATAAAAGTTCATGTAATGAAGTTATGTATTACGGTACCTTACTTTTACCTACCTGTTAAGATCTATGTTACACAAGTGTTAATGAAAAAAATGTAATGGTGATTTTTTCAGCTGAGGCTAAACTATCATAATAATAATATCCTTCCTGTTTCATCAGTTACAGTACTTGGGCTATATTTTGTAACTAATAATGGTGTATTATTAAGACTTTGCATTCATATGGGCAGCAACACAGTAATCATATCTTTTTCATTAAGTGTTGAGAAGAATATGCTCAAAGACTTGTGTGATTGTACCAGATTGTAACCAGAGGAGTGTGATTTTTTTATTTTAAGCAGTATTATTAATACTGTACAGTATACAATTTGTGTGATTGTACAAAATGTGTGTGTTTTTATCATTTTAATCAGTATTATTAATACTGTATACTTTATCTTGGAAGTTTCAATGGTTGCAACTGTAGCTCCTGTGGCATCTACTTCAGCAGCAGCAGCTGTGCCATCAACATCTACGGCTGAATATATAGATGAGACAGTAGAATCACATATAGTTGATGTGTTAATCTCAATTGATGTTCCTGATGCTGAGGAAGAACTTGCAGTGGAGCATTCATATAGTGCTCAGTCTCCAGCCTTCAAATCTTTCACTCAACCCAGGAGCCGCCCTGCCAGCCGTCCTGCCAGCTGCCCTGATGGCCATCCTGCCAGCCGCAGCGGCAGTGCCACCCGAAGAAGTGCTGCCAGTGGTAATGAGCAGGAACTTGTAGCAAATATGCTACAAGTTCAGAAAACAATCAGTGACAATGTTGAAAAAATGGAAAACCACTTAGAGGTAATAGCATCATCTGTGGTGTCTATAGCAGCATCCATGCAAGAAATAGCCTCAGCAGTAAAGACAGTTTCCAACTAGGCAACTGGCGGCAGGTGCAGAAAAACTTTATTTATATTTCTGGCAATTTTTATGTTTTGTACCTGTTAAGTTATATCTATTGTGTATGTATTATAATTTTATGTACCATTGTGATTTTCTTTTAATTTCTTGTGCAGTCATTTTATGATGTATTAAGTTTGTTTGTGATATAAGCCTTTTGTTTTTTACTTTTGTTAACTACTATTTAATGTGTATTATAATTTTATGTACCATTGTGATTTTCTTTTTTATGTCTTCTGAAGGATTTGTAGTCATATTCTTGTATACAAACTTGGCTATGATTACGAAAATATCACAGTTATCCGTTAATATCACAGCCAAACACACAGTAAAGCACACAATAACGTGTGGAAATAAATATTTCTATGAAAAGTCCACACTCGGGATCGAACCACAGCCTTGCACATTGCTAGACCATGCCGTTAACCACTATACCACCAACACCACTAAAAAACGGCATGGTCTAGCAATGTGCAAGGCTGTGGTTCGATCCCGAGTGTGGACTTTTCATAGAAATATTTATTTCCACACGTTATTGTGTGCTTTACTGTGTGTTTGGCTGTGATATTAACGGAGTACAATAATAGTGCAAACATTTAGTCAAGTAAGTTTTGTTAAATAAAAGATTTTAGTTAATGCATGTACAGCTGATCAAACTCCTGTGAGGCCCACCCAGCATTGTCAACGTTGGCCGAGATAACCCCGAATCACTAGTTGTGAGCTCTGCTCGTTCGAACCATTCACTGGTGGGAGGGAGAAGTTAGGAGGGGTTTGAGGAGGGTAAGGGGGGGGGGTGCCTATACAAGAGATGAGAAATTACTGTTCGGGAAGTGAAAAATGTGTGGATGCCCAGTTATCAATTATTTATATACCGATATTCGTGTCAATTATTAACATAATCAAATATAAGATTAACTTTTTCATATTATGATGTAACACAAAAACAACTGAGGTAACATTATTGTATAATGTTTTTATATAATATTCAATTCAATGGTTATCATCAAGCACTAAATGCTGAAAAATGTCTTACACAATAACTGAATAAGAATCATGATGAATGAAGCAAATGTTTATATTACCTTTATATTACATGTGTCAAGTGTTGATATTACTAACACACTTCTATTTCCCCCATATCTACCTAACAGTTTATAATATTCTTGTCAAATATCAAGGCGATGATATGTTCCATCTTTTACCCTTACAGTTTCCACATGGGTCCAAAAGAACATGAAGCATGTGGTCAAGTAAATCTTCCCTCTCAACTGGCTTCATATACCATGCTGGCAATATGATCCCTACCTCAACCACCCCATCACCTCACTCTGGCAGAACATACTTCTTTGAAGGTCAGAATTTATTCTAGTGTTTTTAATATTGATTTAAGATGGTTAGACTGTTACAAACTGTATAACATGTAGTGTAAATACTGTATTGTAGAGCATTTCACACAAAAACTAACAACACTGATATTTTTGTTATTCCACAGGTGTCATTAGTAAAGACCGATGACCGTTGTGGGATGAGATGCCATTTTGGGAGGAGTGTTTGGTGGTGGTTGTGGCTGAGGAGAGGAACATGGTGGCAATATACCAAGGTCCCAGTCAGATGATGGAGAGGTAATACACTCTAACCTGTTGTTTCTAGATGACAAATTACACTTAAACTATGGCTGACAGTATTTCTCCTACTATTTGTTACTGGTAGCTTTATTGTGTATTGACAACAGCATGTGTATGTGTGTGAGAGAGAGAGAGAGAGGTGTGTGTGAGAGAGAGAGAGTGAGTGTGTGTGTGTGTGTGTGTGTGTGTGAGATTGTAAGTGTGTGTGTGTGTGTGTGTGTGAGATTGTAAGTGTGTGTGTGTGTGTGTGTGTGAGATTGTAAGTGTGTGTGTGTGTGTGTGTGTGAGAGAGAGAGAGAGGTGTGTGTGTACGTGTGAGAGATTTCCTTGACGGACAGGAAAACAGACACTTTATAGAAACTGTAACTAAGCCTTTTGCCTAAAAAGAATAAGATAAAGATATACTGTACAGTAGAGTATATGTAATGTATATTAATATTCACACATTAAGATGCAACAACCTGAGCCATGAATTAGTAGCCCAGGATTATAAGGGGGTGTGGGAATAGGGGGACAGGCTTGGGGTGGGTGGGAGTAGGGGGACAGGCTTGAGGGGGGTGTGGGAGTTGGGGACAGGCTTGGGGGTATGCGGGAATAGGGTGACAGGCTTGGGGGGGGTTTAGGAAGGTGCAGGAGTACGGGGACAGGCATGGGGGGGCTTGAGGGGTGTGTGGGAGTTGGGGACAGACTTGGGGGTATGCGGGAATAGGGTGACAGGCTTGGGGGGGTTTAGGGGTGTGTGGGAGTTGGGGACAGGCTTTCTACCCACCTCAAGCCTGTCCCCCTATTCCCGCATACCCTTAATATCAATTGTTGTCTACCATCATTCCATAATTAGGTCTTCTGCATTATTTATTAAATATTTTACATTTATTTCATGTGTGTGTGTAATCTGTGTCTGTTTATATATGTGTGTGTCTGTGTGTGTGTAATTTATAATTGTGTGTGTGTGTGTCTTGATTCAATATATAATTCAGGTATTCTTGAACACACCTACTGACTAAAGCAGTCGGGCTAATTGTTGTTGGTAACAGTGGTAAGTGGTAACAGTGCTCGTGACAAACTGCTTAGCTAACAACAACAACAACAACAATAATAATAATCATTATTATTATACAAGACTGCACTTCACACACTCACAGACACTAACAACAACAACAATTTTATATGACTGCGCACACACACACACACCAACAACAACAACAACATAGAAATGGATGACATTTTTGATGTGCCGGACAGTCAAACCTTATATATTTTTATATACTGTATATATATATTTCTAATCATGTTTAGAGAAAGAGAGAGAGAGTGTGTGTGTGTGTGTAAGAGAGAGAGAGAGAGAGTGTATGTGTGTGTGTGAGAGAGAAAGAGAGAGGTGTGTGTGTGTGTGAGAGAGAGAGAAAGAGAGAGGTGTGTGTGAGATTTCCTTGACAGATAGGAAAACATACAATTTTGCCACCTTTGTAGATAGCGTATAATCAATTCACTCTTAAGTTTTGTTTTGTAATGAAGGCTACTGTACTGTATATTGTAGAGGGAGCAGTCATGTTATGTATGTACAGTCAACCCTCGCAATAACGGACAAATGCGTACATGAGGCTGTCCGTTGTTTGAAAATCGGCGAATTTTTGCCAAAAAAACAGTACAGTTGACTCGCGATTTTGAGTAACATGTTTTTTATTTAATGCTATGTAATAAATATGGGGATACGATTAAATAACACACTTTGTTGGATTTAAAGTGGCCACACTCACCCACTCAGAGCGCAGAGTGAAGAGGGAGTATGGAGTGACGAGTGTTAAAAGTGAAGAGAAATGTACTGTACTGTTACTTTACAAATGTAAATACAGTATTACAATTAGTATTAAGCATATTAAATGCATATAACAATTTGTATTAAGGGTTTCGCAGACGACTAATGACTGAAATGAGTCGTAAGCATGCGTGGTAGTGGTGAAGGGGGGAGATAGTGTGATATCGTTTGTTTACATTTTATTTGCCATACGCTGGTGTTTCCTTCTGCCTTCTCTGTCCGAGAAATACTTCCTTCTTTATATGGAAGGATATGGCCTTCTGTTTTGTAAATGTACCACCTGACATGACTGAGTGTTGAAGCTGGTGGTTAACTCATAATTACTAAAAACCAGCGAGTCACACACAAGGCAGGCTAGGCCTATATTCCCTTGACCTTAAGCCAGGGATATCATTTCGTGACATGTTCATTATGATTTCACTCGTATTGTATAAGAACTCCTCGGATTTGCTTCACTTATTTTCACCAGCCATTCTATATTTTGACTCAACTATTCATACATTAGAGTAACAAAATCCAAAAAAAGGTAGACTTTTGCATTGTCCAGGAACGCACCACCCACTATTACCATTGTTTCCTATGGGGAAATTAAGTTTAAATAACGCGACATCTCCAGGAACGTAACTATCGCGTTACTAGTGAGTCAACTGTACTTTTCTTTGTTTTCATCTATATTCATACATATAAACCTACTGTACTTTTCTTTGTTTTCATCTATATTCATACATATAAACCTACTGTACTTTTCTTTGTTTTCATCTATATTCATACATATAAACCTACTGTACTTTTCTTTGTTTTCATCTATATTCATACATATAAACCTACTGTACTTTTCTTTGTTTTCATCTATATTCATACATATAAACCTACTGTACTTTTCTTTGTTTTCATCTATATTCATACATATAAACCTACTGTACTTTTCTTTGTTTTCATCTATATTCATACATATAAACCTACTGTACTTTTCTTTGTTTTCATCTATATTCATACATATAAACCTACTGTACTTTTCTTTGTTTTCATCTATATTCATACATATAAACCTACTGTACTTTTCTTTGTTTTCATCTATATTCATACATATAAACCTACTGTACTTTTCTTTGTTTTCATCTATATTCATACATATAAACCTACTGTACTTTTCTTTGTTTTCATCTATATTCATACATATAAACCTACTGTACTTTTCTTTGTTTTCATCTATATTCATACATATAAACCTACTGTACTTTTCTTTGTTTTCATCTATATTCATACATATAAACCTACTGTACTTTTCTTTGTTTTCATCTATATTCATACATATAAACCTACTGTACTTTTCTTTGTTTTCATCTATATTCATACATATAAACCTACTGTACTTTTCTTTGTTTTCATCTATATTCATACATATAAACCTACTGTACTTTTCTTTGTTTTCATCTATATTCATACATATAAACCTACTGTACTTTTCTTTGTTTTCATCTATATTCATACATATAAACCTACTGTACTTTTCTTTGTTTTCATCTATATTCATACATATAAACCTACTGTACTTTTCTTTGTTTTCATCTATATTCATACATATAAACCTACTGTACTTTTCTTTGTTTTCATCTATATTCATACATATAAACCTACTGTACTTTTCTTTGTTTTCATCTATATTCATACATATAAACCTACTGTACTTTTCTTTGTTTTCATCTATATTCATACATATAAACCTACTGTACTTTTCTTTGTTTTCATCTATATTCATACATATAAACCTACTGTACTTTTCTTTGTTTTCATCTATATTCATACATATAAACCTACTGTACTTTTCTTTGTTTTCATCTATATTCATACATATAAACCTACTGTACTTTTCTTTGTTTTCATCTATATTCATACATATAAACCTACTGTACTTTTCTTTGTTTTCATCTATATTCATACATATAAACCTACTGTACTTTTCTTTGTTTTCATCTATATTCATACATATAAACCTACTGTACTTTTCTTTGTTTTCATCTATATTCATACATATAAACCTACTGTACTTTTCTTTGTTTTCATCTATATTCATACATATAAACCTACTGTACTTTTCTTTGTTTTCATCTATATTCATACATATAAACCTACTGTACTTTTCTTTGTTTTCATCTATATTCATACATATAAACCTACTGTACTTTTCTTTGTTTTCATCTATATTCATACATATAAACCTACTGTACTTTTCTTTGTTTTCATCTATATTCATACATATAAACCTACTGTACTTTTCTTTGTTTTCATCTATATTCATACATATAAACCTACTGTACTTTTCTTTGTTTTCATCTATATTCATACATATAAACCTACTGTACTTTTCTTTGTTTTCATCTATATTCATACATATAAACCTACTGTACTTTTCTTTGTTTTCATCTATATTCATACATATAAACCTACTGTACTTTTCTTTGTTTTCATCTATATTCATACATATAAACCTACTGTACTTTTCTTTGTTTTCATCTATATTCATACATATAAACCTACTGTACTTTTCTTTGTTTTCATCTATATTCATACATATAAACCTACTGTACTTTTCTTTGTTTTCATCTATATTCATACATATAAACCTACTGTACTTTTCTTTGTTTTCATCTATATTCATACATATAAACCTACTGTACTTTTCTTTGTTTTCATCTATATTCATACATATAAACCTACTGTACTTTTCTTTGTTTTCATCTATATTCATACATATAAACCTACTGTACTTTTCTTTGTTTTCATCTATATTCATACATATAAACCTACTGTACTTTTCTTTGTTTTCATCTATATTCATACATATAAACCTACTGTACTTTTCTTTGTTTTCATCTATATTCATACATATAAACCTACTGTACTTTTCTTTGTTTTCATCTATATTCATACATATAAACCTACTGTACTTTTCTTTGTTTTCATCTATATTCATACATATAAACCTACTGTACTTTTCTTTGTTTTCATCTATATTCATACATATAAACCTACTGTACTTTTCTTTGTTTTCATCTATATTCATACATATAAACCTACTGTACTTTTCTTTGTTTTCATCTATATTCATACATATAAACCTACTGTACTTTTCTTTGTTTTCATCTATATTCATACATATAAACCTACTGTACTTTTCTTTGTTTTCATCTATATTCATACATATAAACCTACTGTACTTTTCTTTGTTTTCATCTATATTCATACATATAAACCTACTGTACTTTTCTTTGTTTTCATCTATATTCATACATATAAACCTACTGTACTTTTCTTTGTTTTCATCTATATTCATACATATAAACCTACTGTACTTTTCTTTGTTTTCATCTATATTCATACATATAAACCTACTGTACTTTTCTTTGTTTTCATCTATATTCATACATATAAACCTACTGTACTTTTCTTTGTTTTCATCTATATTCATACATATAAACCTACTGTACTTTTCTTTGTTTTCATCTATATTCATACATATAAACCTACTGTACTTTTCTTTGTTTTCATCTATATTCATACATATAAACCTACTGTACTTTTCTTTGTTTTCATCTATATTCATACATATAAACCTACTGTACTTTTCTTTGTTTTCATCTATATTCATACATATAAACCTACTGTACTTTTCTTTGTTTTCATCTATATTCATACATATAAACCTACTGTACTTTTCTTTGTTTTCATCTATATTCATACATATAAACCTACTGTACTTTTCTTTGTTTTCATCTATATTCATACATATAAACCTACTGTACTTTTCTTTGTTTTCATCTATATTCATACATATAAACCTACTGTACTTTTCTTTGTTTTCATCTATATTCATACATATAAACCTACTGTACTTTTCTTTGTTTTCATCTATATTCATACATATAAACCTACTGTACTTTTCTTTGTTTTCATCTATATTCATACATATAAACCTACTGTACTTTTCTTTGTTTTCATCTATATTCATACATATAAACCTACTGTACTTTTCTTTGTTTTCATCTATATTCATACATATAAACCTACTGTACTTTTCTTTGTTTTCATCTATATTCATACATATAAACCTACTGTACTTTTCTTTGTTTTCATCTATATTCATACATATAAACCTACTGTACTTTTCTTTGTTTTCATCTATATTCATACATATAAACCTACTGTACTTTTCTTTGTTTTCATCTATATTCATACATATAAACCTACTGTACTTTTCTTTGTTTTCATCTATATTCATACATATAAACCTACTGTACTTTTCTTTGTTTTCATCTATATTCATACATATAAACCTACTGTACTTTTCTTTGTTTTCATCTATATTCATACATATAAACCTACTGTACTTTTCTTTGTTTTCATCTATATTCATACATATAAACCTACTGTACTTTTCTTTGTTTTCATCTATATTCATACATATAAACCTACTGTACTTTTCTTTGTTTTCATCTATATTCATACATATAAACCTACTGTACTTTTCTTTGTTTTCATCTATATTCATACATATAAACCTACTGTACTTTTCTTTGTTTTCATCTATATTCATACATATAAACCTACTGTACTTTTCTTTGTTTTCATCTATATTCATACATATAAACCTACTGTACTTTTCTTTGTTTTCATCTATATTCATACATATAAACCTACTGTACTTTTCTTTGTTTTCATCTATATTCATACATATAAACCTACTGTACTTTTCTTTGTTTTCATCTATATTCATACATATAAACCTACTGTACTTTTCTTTGTTTTCATCTATATTCATACATATAAACCTACTGTACTTTTCTTTGTTTTCATCTATATTCATACATATAAACCTACTGTACTTTTCTTTGTTTTCATCTATATTCATACATATAAACCTACTGTACTTTTCTTTGTTTTCATCTATATTCATACATATAAACCTACTGTACTTTTCTTTGTTTTCATCTATATTCATACATATAAACCTACTGTACTTTTCTTTGTTTTCATCTATATTCATACATATAAACCTACTGTACTTTTCTTTGTTTTCATCTATATTCATACATATAAACCTACTGTACTTTTCTTTGTTTTCATCTATATTCATACATATAAACCTACTGTACTTTTCTTTGTTTTCATCTATATTCATACATATAAACCTACTGTACTTTTCTTTGTTTTCATCTATATTCATACATATAAACCTACTGTACTTTTCTTTGTTTTCATCTATATTCATACATATAAACCTACTGTACTTTTCTTTGTTTTCATCTATATTCATACATATAAACCTACTGTACTTTTCTTTGTTTTCATCTATATTCATACATATAAACCTACTGTACTTTTCTTTGTTTTCATCTATATTCATACATATAAACCTACTGTACTTTTCTTTGTTTTCATCTATATTCATACATATAAACCTACTGTACTTTTCTTTGTTTTCATCTATATTCATACATATAAACCTACTGTACTTTTCTTTGTTTTCATCTATATTCATACATATAAACCTACTGTACTTTTCTTTGTTTTCATCTATATTCATACATATAAACCTACTGTACTTTTCTTTGTTTTCATCTATATTCATACATATAAACCTACTGTACTTTTCTTTGTTTTCATCTATATTCATACATATAAACCTACTGTACTTTTCTTTGTTTTCATCTATATTCATACATATAAACCTACTGTACTTTTCTTTGTTTTCATCTATATTCATACATATAAACCTACTGTACTTTTCTTTGTTTTCATCTATATTCATACATATAAACCTACTGTACTTTTCTTTGTTTTCATCTATATTCATACATATAAACCTACTGTACTTTTCTTTGTTTTCATCTATATTCATACATATAAACCTACTGTACTTTTCTTTGTTTTCATCTATATTCATACATATAAACCTACTGTACTTTTCTTTGTTTTCATCTATATTCATACATATAAACCTACTGTACTTTTCTTTGTTTTCATCTATATTCATACATATAAACCTACTGTACTTTTCTTTGTTTTCATCTATATTCATACATATAAACCTACTGTACTTTTCTTTGTTTTCATCTATATTCATACATATAAACCTACTGTACTTTTCTTTGTTTTCATCTATATTCATACATATAAACCTACTGTACTTTTCTTTGTTTTCATCTATATTCATACATATAAACCTACTGTACTTTTCTTTGTTTTCATCTATATTCATACATATAAACCTACTGTACTTTTCTTTGTTTTCATCTATATTCATACATATAAACCTACTGTACTTTTCTTTGTTTTCATCTATATTCATACATATAAACCTACTGTACTTTTCTTTGTTTTCATCTATATTCATACATATAAACCTACTGTACTTTTCTTTGTTTTCATCTATATTCATACATATAAACCTACTGTACTTTTCTTTGTTTTCATCTATATTCATACATATAAACCTACTGTACTTTTCTTTGTTTTCATCTATATTCATACATATAAACCTACTGTACTTTTCTTTGTTTTCATCTATATTCATACATATAAACCTACTGTACTTTTCTTTGTTTTCATCTATATTCATACATATAAACCTACTGTACTTTTCTTTGTTTTCATCTATATTCATACATATAAACCTACTGTACTTTTCTTTGTTTTCATCTATATTCATACATATAAACCTACTGTACTTTTCTTTGTTTTCATCTATATTCATACATATAAACCTACTGTACTTTTCTTTGTTTTCATCTATATTCATACATATAAACCTACTGTACTTTTCTTTGTTTTCATCTATATTCATACATATAAACCTACTGTACTTTTCTTTGTTTTCATCTATATTCATACATATAAACCTACTGTACTTTTCTTTGTTTTCATCTATATTCATACATATAAACCTACTGTACTTTTCTTTGTTTTCATCTATATTCATACATATAAACCTACTGTACTTTTCTTTGTTTTCATCTATATTCATACATATAAACCTACTGTACTTTTCTTTGTTTTCATCTATATTCATACATATAAACCTACTGTACTTTTCTTTGTTTTCATCTATATTCATACATATAAACCTACTGTACTTTTCTTTGTTTTCATCTATATTCATACATATAAACCTACTGTACTTTTCTTTGTTTTCATCTATATTCATACATATAAACCTACTGTACTTTTCTTTGTTTTCATCTATATTCATACATATAAACCTACTGTACTTTTCTTTGTTTTCATCTATATTCATACATATAAACCTACTGTACTTTTCTTTGTTTTCATCTATATTCATACATATAAACCTACTGTACTTTTCTTTGTTTTCATCTATATTCATACATATAAACCTACTGTACTTTTCTTTGTTTTCATCTATATTCATACATATAAACCTACTGTACTTTTCTTTGTTTTCATCTATATTCATACATATAAACCTACTGTACTTTTCTTTGTTTTCATCTATATTCATACATATAAACCTACTGTACTTTTCTTTGTTTTCATCTATATTCATACATATAAACCTACTGTACTTTTCTTTGTTTTCATCTATATTCATACATATAAACCTACTGTACTTTTCTTTGTTTTCATCTATATTCATACATATAAACCTACTGTACTTTTCTTTGTTTTCATCTATATTCATACATATAAACCTACTGTACTTTTCTTTGTTTTCATCTATATTCATACATATAAACCTACTGTACTTTTCTTTGTTTTCATCTATATTCATACATATAAACCTACTGTACTTTTCTTTGTTTTCATCTATATTCATACATATAAACCTACTGTACTTTTCTTTGTTTTCATCTATATTCATACATATAAACCTACTGTACTTTTCTTTGTTTTCATCTATATTCATACATATAAACCTACTGTACTTTTCTTTGTTTTCATCTATATTCATACATATAAACCTACTGTACTTTTCTTTGTTTTCATCTATATTCATACATATAAACCTACTGTACTTTTCTTTGTTTTCATCTATATTCATACATATAAACCTACTGTACTTTTCTTTGTTTTCATCTATATTCATACATATAAACCTACTGTACTTTTCTTTGTTTTCATCTATATTCATACATATAAACCTACTGTACTTTTCTTTGTTTTCATCTATATTCATACATATAAACCTACTGTACTTTTCTTTGTTTTCATCTATATTCATACATATAAACCTACTGTACTTTTCTTTGTTTTCATCTATATTCATACATATAAACCTACTGTACTTTTCTTTGTTTTCATCTATATTCATACATATAAACCTACTGTACTTTTCTTTGTTTTCATCTATATTCATACATATAAACCTACTGTACTTTTCTTTGTTTTCATCTATATTCATACATATAAACCTACTGTACTTTTCTTTGTTTTCATTTATATTCATACATATAAACCTACTGTACTTTTCTTTGTTTTCATTTATATTCATACATATAAACCTACTGTACATTCTTTGGTTTACAATCACAAAATCAATTGTTTCTCCTCTAAAGTTTGGGTCTCCATTTAACAATAGGGGGGAATGGCTTGGAGTGGGTAGAAAGCCTGTCCCCCCTATTCCC
This sequence comes from Petrolisthes manimaculis, assembly GCA_034508575.1. Lineage (NCBI taxonomy): Eukaryota > Metazoa > Arthropoda > Malacostraca > Decapoda > Porcellanidae > Petrolisthes > Petrolisthes manimaculis. The sequence goes on along the minus strand of JAWZYT010003940.1, from coordinate 136,183 downwards.
GCACCCCCTAACCCCCTTCCAAGCCTGTCCCCCTACTCCCGTACCCCCCAAACCTCCCCCCCTGAGCCCCCCAAACCCCCTTAAACACTCTCTCTCCATTTTTATTAATCTCTTGTGTCCCAAGAAACCCAACATGTCCATTAAAGTCACCCAAAAAAATATATGGTATTTTTTTTATACGTTTCAGTATGTTATTTATTTCAGTTTCTATAATTGTATTCCTTGTTTGATCATTGGTAGATATATATACAAGTACATAATAACATAAAACCATACTTTTTCCATGCACATTTAATTTACAATATGTCACTATGTTTGGTGTATACTTTTTCTGTAACTAACAATATACTTTTCTTATACATAACACATAAACCACCTCCTTTTTTGTCTTTCTCATCTCTGATTGAGTCTATATATTTCAAATCATCCCAAATATTAACTTTGATATACTTGTGTTGAGTTTCTGTTAGGCACAATATTGTGTTTTCTTATATAAGTTTTTCTATGTCACATTGTTTTACTTTTGTAAGCCCCTATACATTAGGTAAACTTATTTCTAACCTTACACTGTCCTTCTTATTTACACAAAATTCCTCCTATGTAGTTTTCCTTTCCTTATATACCATCCTTCTTCACCAACATCCCTCTTTTCTTACAGTTTCTTTCTTAACTCTGTGTCTGGTTCTCTTTCTTTCTTTATTAGATCTGGTACTATCTATGCTTTCCTGGAGTTTGTTATTGTTTTTACCTTCTGTGTAATTTCCCATTTGATTGTTTCATCTTTTAGTTTGACTAGGATTGGTGGGGTTTTTGTTTTAATTTGTGTTTATCCTTCCTCAGTTCCTTCTTCATTTCCCTCCTCTCTCCTGTATTTACCAATTCTGAAGGTTACCAATATGTCTTCATCCTTTACTTCACTTTGTATTTCTTTAAAGACTTGGACATATGTGTTTAGTTCCTTCTGAATTTTCTCTTGCCTACTTGGGTACTCTGTCTCCTCTATGTTGAATAGAATTAGGTTATTCTTTTTCTTCTTTCATTTCCCTTTCCTCAAATTCCTCATAAATCTCCTGTATTATTTCCTTTTTTAACTGTACCTTTAGATTCTCCCTCCTTTCTAATAGAGATGTAACCTGATTAATGAGTTGTTTGTTGTCTTATTTCAGTGTTGTATATTCTCCTCTTCTGTTGTTCTATTGGTTCTCCTTAGTGTTATATTCTCATCTTCTTTATCACTATAGGCTATTTTTAATGCCAGCTTTTCATCCTTCATATCTTTGTTGACTTTTTTGAGGTTTTTAAAGTATGTGGTACACTTGTGGCAGAACCACTTAGCCTTGACTTTCTGCTCTTTGTACACATTATATTCTTCCACCTCTACTTTTTAACAGTCTGTGTAGTACCAACAATCATATAACTCACATTGTAATCCATGTTGGTTATGTAATACCTTCTTTTTACACTGGCCACAATTGTTTTGTCTTCCTTCCTTCTCATCTAGTAATCTAGGAACACTGCCAGCTGCTTGTTCATATGTTATGTTGTCTCTTCACAATCCTTACATCTCATGGTATCATCTAGTAATCTAGGAACACTGCCAGCTGCTGCTTGTTCTTATGTTGTCTCTTCACAATCCTTACATCTCATGGTATCATACAGTTTCACAAACTCTCCACATCCTCCACACTTTTTTCTTTCTAGATCTCTTCTTCCCACCATTATATATTATCACTTTATCATGTGTGTTCACACGTGACTCCTTTAAAGTTTGTTTATATTATACAGTACAAAGACATACACACACACACACATACATACAGACATACATATATACAGAGACAGACAGAATAAATATATAATGTGATATGATAACATCATATATTATTATTATTATTATTATTATTATTATTATTATTATTATATATTATTACTATGTTATTATTATGTTTTTTACACACCACTTCTTCTGGTAATTTATTCCATTCATCTATTACTCTTTATCTGTGTGTGTGTGTGTGTTTAAATCATACATACATACATATTTATAAGTACCCTACATTGTATTTCAGGACTGGTAACCATGGAAGAAGGAAGGAAGGAGGAAGAAGAAAAGAAAGGAGGAGGAAATAAAGGAAGAAAGGAGGAAGGAAGGAGGAAAGAAGAAAATATTTGTTGAGTTGAGGTGAGTGTATCTCTGATGTGTTTGTGTGTGTGAGAGAGAGGGGGGGGGGAGAATGTGTGTGTGTGAGAGAGAGGGGGGGGGGGGAGAATGTGTGTGTGTGAGAGAGAGAGAAAGAGGGAAAATGTGTTTGTGTGTGTGAGAGAGAGAAAGAGGGAAAATGTGTTTGTGTGTGTGAGAGAGAGAGGGGAGAATGTGTGTGTGTGTGTGAGAGAGAGTGTGTATATATATATGTGTGCGTTAGTGAGAGAGGGAGGGAGAGAGTGTGTGTATGTGTCTTACTTTGAGAGTGTGTGTGTGTATGTGTGTGAAAGAGTGTGTGTGTATATATATATGTGTGTGTGTGTTACTTTGAGAGAGTGCGTGTATGTGTGTGTGTGTTACTTTGAGAGAGTGTGTTTGTTTCAGAAAGTGTGTGTGTGTTACTTTGAGAGAGAGAGTGTGTGTGTATGTGTGTAAGAGAGAGAGTGTATGCGTGTATGTGTAATCGTGCGGAATTTTATCACGCACTCACTCGTGTAAACGGAATTCGCATACCTTTACTCGTTCGCACACAATTTGCATAAATATAAATATTTTTTTTGTGGCAGAGGATGTTGAACACCTGTCATTCATTTAGTCATTCATAATTTAGATAAACGTAATTTTTTTTTTTTTTTTTTTTTTTCAGATCTAAAAATTTTGTGAGCATATTTCATAATTTGTCAATTTGTGTGCGTGTGTGTGCATTTATTGTGTGTCTGTATGTGTCTATGCGTAGCCCATAAAATTACACACACACACATACAAACACATGTGCGTATAACATTCCATGTATGTATGTATTTATATGCAATTTTCGTGTGTGCGTTTTCCCCTAATCTAAAATTTTTGTGTCCAAATATTTTTTTACATTTTGTCAATTTGTGTGCGTATGTTTGCATCTATTGTAAATCCGTTTACACCAGCTTGTAGCACATAAAATTACGCACACACACATGTATACCCGTGTATGTATTTATGTGTGTTTTTCTCATGTGCATTTCCCCTAATCTAATATTGTGTGTGCAAATTGTTTTTACATTTTGCCAATTTGTGTGCGTGTGTGTGCATCTATTGAAAATCTGTTTGTACCAGCTTGTAGCCCATAAAATTACGCACACACACATACAACCTCACGTGCTTACAACACCCCAATTACGTATTAATGTGTGTTTTTGTCCTCAGGTTAACCAGGAGAATATGGATGCCTTTAAGGATGTATATATTGGCTGTGTCAGGTATGTATGTATGTATGTGTGTGTGTGTGTGTATATATGTATGTATGTATGTATGTGTGTGTGTATATTGGATGTGTCAGGTATGTATACACCTCTCCGTAAGGCTTGCTACAAAGCACCCATACCACGAGACAGGAAAGCAATAATGAGGAAGAGAAGCAAATTACACTCTAGAATAAGGCATTGTAATAACGACCATGACAAAAGAAGTATGCAAGACAAGGTGGAACGACTGGAGGAACAGCTGAGGAAATCTCATAGGTCTGAAAGAACCAGAGATGAAACATATGCAGTTGAAGCAATCCAAGCAAACTATAAATACTTCTTCAAATATGTCAAAAAGCGCGGCTCAGTTAATGCAGCTGTTGGTCCCCTTGTCAACACTGATGGAGAAGTTATCAACAACCCACATTAGATCTGTGAGACACTAAAATATCAATATGAAAATGTATTTAGTCAGCCAAACGAGGCTTACAGAATCAATGATCCTGATGTCTTTTTCAGCCATAGAAATTGGCAGCCACCTGTGCTAAACAACATAAACTTCCAACCAAGTGACATTGTTGAAGCAATAAATGAGCTTAAGACAAATTCTGCTGCTGGACCAGATGAATTTCCATCAATCCTCCTGAAAAAGTGCGCCTTGGAGCTTTCAATTCCACTTCAAGTGCTTTGGGAAGCCTCGTTAAGAGAGGGCACCATACCCAAGCTATTGAGAACTGCAAAGATCACCCCAATATACAAAGGAGGACCAAGATCCCTACCTAAGAACTACCGACCCATTGCATTGACATCTCATATCATCAAGATCTTTGAGAAAGTTGTCAGCAAACAATTAGTAGCTTTCTTAGAGGAGAATAATAAGATGAATAGTGGACAACATGGCTTCAGGGGAGGAAGATCCTGCTTGTCACAACTGTTAACACACTATGACCAGATCCTGCAGTCATTAGAAGATGAAGTAAATATGGATGTGGTTTATCTTGACTTTGAAAAAGCTTTTGATAAAGTTGACCATGGTGTCCTAATGCACAAGGTCAGGGAAAATGGGATTGTTGGACGAGTTGGACGCTGGATCGATGCCTTCCTTAGTGACCGTGTACAGTTTGTAGCGGTTGGCGGCTGTATGTCACAGGAGTCACATGTGTTAAGCGGAGTGCCTCAAGGCTCCGTCCTCGGACCAATATTGTTCCTATTACTCATCTCCGACATTGATGGTGAGATTAACATGGCTCGAGTTACTTCCTTTGCTGATGATACACGGGTGTCTGGGAGAGTATTAAATGAGGAAGACATAGCATCACTCCAGCAAGACCTAAATTTGCTATACTGTTGGACTGATGATAATAACATGTCCTTTAACCCCTGCAGTCCGGGAAGGGTAGACCTTGCCTCCACATTTCTACCCTGCCGCTAGCGTCAAAATTCCTCGATTTGCCCTACATTCACAACGCTCACACTCTTAACCTATATAGTGTACTGACTTCAAAATTGTTCCGTCCTTACCTTCAACTCTTCCTCTTTCCAATGGTACCATCGGGAGGGCTGTACGATGAATAGTTGTGGAGATAGGACGAGTTGAAGTGAACCATGTTTGCGCGCGAGACAGCGGTGTGTCTGTGTGTACGCATGGCGAGTTCAGTTTCCCGCCCAAGTCCTTTGTCAACTCACTCGTATTACTACTATTATGTATCGTATGTCATGATTTCAACACTAAAAATAGTATCAACACTTGTAGGAATATATCATCGTGTAACTGTCACTTAGAAAATGATAAACAAACCGACTTGTACCGTAGGAAACACGTATATTTACTATCAATTGTGCCTGTATGGGTGTGTTTTGTGGTGTTATTTTCTTATTACTACCCCATTATATATCGTGTGTCATGATCTATACACTAAATAATAATTTGTAACCTTGTAGAAATATCATGGTGTCACTCACGTACAAATATTCACTACGGTATTGTCTTACGATCGTTAGAGCACAAATTCGGACAAGGGCAATTACTTAAAAATCGCCCAGCCATTGTGGGGTCCCAAAATCGACTGAGTGGGTAGCGGATCGATATTGTGAGTGTATTTTCTCGCCCAACGACAAGAAAACTAGCCGTACAGGGCGCGAAATAGCGCTAAATCGCTGTGACGGTAGGTGCAGTTGCCCGGTTCCTTACGTAAGACGGTCTATCACGTCAACCGGCCTTTAGGGGTTAATAGCTGTAAATTTGAACTCATTAGGTATGGACCAGATGAGGAACTCAAAGAAAAGACTGGGTACTTATCCTATGATGGAAGCGACATAAGTGCCAAATCTGAAATAAAAGATCTTGGCGTGATGATGAGTAGCGATGCAACATTCTCCAATCACATCCAAAATATAGTTCAATCTGCTCGCAACCAAATGGGCTGGATCCTACGAACCTTTGCCACAAGAGAACAAAAGCCAATGATGATTTTGTATAAGTCCCTTATTCTGCCAATCACTGAATACTGCTGCCAGCTGTGGGACCCCTGGAAGACTGGTGAACAACAAGCACTTGAAGGCATCCAACGTACTTTCACCAACAAGATCACTTCCATACAACATTATGACTACTGGGGGAGATTAAAAGCACTTAATCTATATTCTCTTGAGCGGTGTCGGGAAAGATACATTATCATCTATGTGTGGAAGATAATGAATAACATTGTCCCAAATTTAAGCAACAACTCAGCAATAAAAGAGAAGACAAACAAGAGGCGTGGCAAGCTCTGTGAACTAGGCAACTACATAAGAGAGCCCCGACCAGAGTAGTGACACAACGCATGACGTCCATATCATATCGGGGACCAACACTCTTCAATGCACTACCAAGATATGTGCGTGATAAAGAATGCTCCTCGGTTGATCAATTCAAGAGGGTTCTGGACAGATTCTTGAAAAGTGTCCCTGATCAGCCCAAGATTCCTCACTACAGCATCAGGGCACTGAGCAACAGCATCCCTGATCAGCTTGCCTTAATGAGGGCAGACGGAAACTTCATGGACAGTCCACCACACAATACCCTTTACCCTGTGCCCTTCACTGGGGAGGGGTGAGGGTGGTGGATGACAGCTAATGGCGGTGGTGCATCAGCATGACCGAGGGACGATTATGTCCTCAACTCATCAACAGGATCAACAGGTGTATGTATGTATGTATGTGTGTATATTGGCTATGTCAGGTATGTATGTATGTATGTATGTGTGTATGTATGTATGTATGTGTGTATATTGGCTGTGTCAGGTATGTATGTATGTATGTATGTGTGTATGTATGTATGTATGTGTGTATATTGGCTGTGTCAGGTATGTGTGTATGTATGTATGTATGTGTGTATATTGGCTATGTCAGGTATGTATGTATGTATGTGTGTATATTGGCTGTGTCAGGTATGTGTGTATGTATGTGTGCATATATTGGCTGTGTCAGGTATGTATGTGTGTATGTATGTATGTATGTGTGTGTGTATGTATGTATGTATGTATGTATATGTGTGTGTATGTTTTATATACACACGCATACTCTTTCTGTATGTGTGTGTTTTTGTGTCTGTGTGTGTGTTTGTGTATATGTATATATATGTGTAGTTCTGTGTGTGTGTATGTATTTTTCTGTATGTGTATGTATGTAGAGAGAGGTAGTGTGTGTATGTATGTATGTATGTGTATTTTTCTTCATGTATGTGTGTGTTTTGTATGTACTGTATGTGTGTATATTGACAGAATCAGTGTATGTATGTATGTTTTTTATACACACATACAGACATACACAGAGAAAGGGTCTGTGTATGTATGTATGTATATCTGTGTGTGTGTGTGTGTATTTCTGTCTGTATATGTGTATAAAAGCAAGAGAGTGTATATGAAAGAAAGAGAGAGAGTGTATGTATGTATGTACATATGTTTTATATACACACATACAGACATACACTCCCTCTCTGTGTGAGTATGTATGTGTGTGTGTGTATGAGAGAAAGGGAGTGTGTGTGTGTGTGTATTTTTCTTTATGTATGTGTATGTATGTTTTTTATACATCTCTAGTATGTACGTATATGTGTGTATGTGTATATTTCTCTGTATGTATTGCACTAACATGAACTACATTTTTGCATCTTTACTAACTTTCATCAAATAATTTTTATTTTTTTGCAAATTTCGATTAGTTAGAATATTGCTAATGGATTGCACTTATGTGAAAATATAGCCGATAAAATTCTGCATCTAACCGTACAAACGCAAATTCCAAACACTGACCCAGTTTTCCAAAAATTGTATTAACATAAACTCAAAATTTTCCAGCTATACTAAGTTTCATAAAAATTCTGTTTAGTTTTTTGTAAATTTTGATTAGTTAGAATATAGCTAATTAAATTCTGTTTGTGCTAAAAAATAGAATATAAAATTCCGCATTTAACCACACAAACACAAATTCCAAATGTTGACCCGTTCTCCCAAAATTTGCAGCTGGACTCAACGACCTCCCTCACCCAAGCTGCCAAGAACCTGATGAACACTGTGGTATTAACCAAGTACTCCAGACAAGACACTATTGATGTGAGTACCCCTGTGTGTGTGTGTGTGTGTGTGTGGTATTAACCAAGTACTCCAGACAAGACACTATTGATGTGAGTACCCCTGTGTGTGTGTGTGTGTGTGTGTGGTATTAACCAAGTACTCCAGACAAGACACTATTGATGTGAGTACCCCTGTGTGTGTGTGTGTGTGTGTGTGGTATTAACCAAGTACTCCAGACAAGACACTATTGATGTGAGTACCCCTGTGTGTGTGTGTGTGTGTGTGTGGTATTAACCAAGTACTCCAGACAAGACACTATTGATGTGAGTACCCCTGTGTGTGTGTGTGTGTGTGTGTGTGTGGTATTAACCAAGTACTCCAGACAAGACACTATTGATGTGAGTACCCCTGTGTGTGTGTGTGTGTGTGTGTGGTATTAACCAAGTACTCCAGACAAGACACTATTGATGTGAGTACCCCTGTGTGTGTGTGTGTGTGTGTGTGGTATTAACCAAGTACTCCAGACAAGACACTATTGATGTGAGTACCCCTGTGTGTGTGTGTGTGTGTGTGTGGTATTAACCAAGTACTCCAGACAAGACACTATTGATGTGAGTACCCCTGTGTGTGTGTGTGTGTGTGTGTGGTATTAACCAAGTACTCCAGACAAGACACTATTGATGTGAGTACCCCTGTGTGTGTGTGTGTGTGTGTGTGGTATTAACCAAGTACTCCAGACAAGACACTATTGATGTGAGTACCCCTGTGTGTGTGTGTGTGTGTGTGTGGTATTAACCAAGTACTCCAGACAAGACACTATTGATGTGAGTACCCCTGTGTGTGTGTGTGTGTGTGTGTGGTATTAACCAAGTACTCCAGACAAGACACTATTGATGTGAGTACCCCTGTGTGTGTGTGTGTGTGTGTGTGGTATTAACCAAGTACTCCAGACAAGACACTATTGATGTGAGTACCCCTGTGTGTGTGTGTGTGTGTGTGTGGTATTAACCAAGTACTCCAGACAAGACACTATTGATGTGAGTACCCCTGTGTGTGTGTGTGTGTGTGTGTGGTATTAACCAAGTACTCCAGACAAGACACTATTGATGTGAGTACCCCTGTGTGTGTGTGTGTGTGTGTGTGTGGTATTAACCAAGTACTCCAGACAAGACACTATTGATGTGAGTACCCCTGTGTGTGTGTGTGTGTGTGTGTGTGTGGTATTAACCAAGTACTCCAGACAAGACACTATTGATGTGAGTACCCCTGTGTGTGTGTGTGTGTGTGTGTGGTATTAACCAAGTACTCCAGACAAGACACTATTGATGTGAGTACCCCTGTGTGTGTGTGTGTGTGTGTGTGGTATTAACCAAGTACTCCAGACAAGACACTATTGATGTGAGTACCCCTGTGTGTGTGTGTGTGTGTGTGTGTGGTATTAACCAAGTACTCCAGACAAGACACTATTGATGTGAGTACCCCTGTGTGTGTGTGTGTGTGTGTGTGTGTGTGGTATTAACCAAGTACTCCAGACAAGACACTATTGATGTGAGTACCCCTGTGTGTGTGTGTGTGTGTGTGTGGTATTAACCAAGTACTCCAGACAAGACACTATTGATGTGAGTACCCCTGTGTGTGTGTGTGTGTGTGTGTGGTATTAACCAAGTACTCCAGACAAGACACTATTGATGTGAGTACCCCTGTGTGTGTGTGTGTGTGGTATTAACCAAGTACTCCAGACAAGACACTATTGATGTGAGTACCCCTGTGTGTGTGTGTGTGTGTGTGTGGTATTAACCAAGTACTCCAGACAAGACACTATTGATGTGAGTACCCCTGTGTGTGTGTGTGTGTGTGTGTGGTATTAACCAAGTACTCCAGACAAGACACTATTGATGTGAGTACCCCTGTGTGTGTGTGTGTGTGTGTGTGGTATTAACCAAGTACTCCAGACAAGACACTATTGATGTGAGTACCCCTGTGTGTGTGTGTGTGTGTGTGTGTGGTATTAACCAAGTACTCCAGACAAGACACTATTGATGTGAGTACCCCTGTGTGTGTGTGTGTGTGTGTGTGGTATTAACCAAGTACTCCAGACAAGACACTATTGATGTGAGTACCCCTGTGTGTGTGTGTGTGTGTGTGTGTGTGGTATTAACCAAGTACTCCAGACAAGACACTATTGATGTGAGTACCCCTGTGTGTGTGTGTGTGTGTGTGTGGTATTAACCAAGTACTCCAGACAAGACACTATTGATGTGAGTACCCCTGTGTGTGTGTGTGTGTGTGTGTGGTATTAACCAAGTACTCCAGACAAGACACTATTGATGTGAGTACCCCTGTGTGTGTGTGTGTGTGTGTGTGGTATTAACCAAGTACTCCAGACAAGACACTATTGATGTGAGTACCCCTGTGTGTGTGTGTGTGTGTGTGTGGTATTAACCAAGTACTCCAGACAAGACACTATTGATGTGAGTACCCCTGTGTGTGTGTGTGTGTGTGTGTGGTATTAACCAAGTACTCCAGACAAGACACTATTGATGTGAGTACCCCTGTGTGTGTGTGTGTGTGTGTGTGTGTGGTATTAACCAAGTACTCCAGACAAGACACTATTGATGTGAGTACCCCTGTGTGTGTGTGTGTGTGTGTGTGTGGTATTAACCAAGTACTCCAGACAAGACACTATTGATGTGAGTACCCCTGTGTGTGTGTGTGTGTGTGTGTGTGTGGTATTAACCAAGTACTCCAGACAAGACACTATTGATGTGAGTACCCCTGTGTGTGTGTGTGTGTGTGTGTGTGTGTGGTATTAACCAAGTACTCCAGACAAGACACTATTGATGTGAGTACCCCTGTGTGTGTGTGTGTGTGTGTGTGTGTGGTATTAACCAAGTACTCCAGACAAGACACTATTGATGTGAGTACCCCTGTGTGTGTGTGTGTGTGTGTGTGGTATTAACCAAGTACTCCAGACAAGACACTATTGATGTGAGTACCCCTGTGTGTGTGTGTGTGTGTGTGTGGTATTAACCAAGTACTCCAGACAAGACACTATTGATGTGAGTACCCCTGTGTGTGTGTGTGTGTGTGTGTGGTATTAACCAAGTACTCCAGACAAGACACTATTGATGTGAGTACCCCTGTGTGTGTGTGTGTGTGTGTGTGGTATTAACCAAGTACTCCAGACAAGACACTATTGATGTGAGTACCCCTGTGTGTGTGTGTGTGTGTGTGTGGTATTAACCAAGTACTCCAGACAAGACACTATTGATGTGAGTACCCCTGTGTGTGTGTGTGTGTGTGTGTGGTATTAACCAAGTACTCCAGACAAGACACTATTGATGTGAGTACCCCTGTGTGTGTGTGTGTGTGTGTGTGGTATTAACCAAGTACTCCAGACAAGACACTATTGATGTGAGTACCCCTGTGTGTGTGTGTGTGTGTGTGTGGTATTAACCAAGTACTCCAGACAAGACACTATTGATGTGAGTACCCCTGTGTGTGTGTGTGTGTGTGTGTGGTATTAACCAAGTACTCCAGACAAGACACTATTGATGTGAGTACCCCTGTGTGTGTGTGTGTGTGTGTGTGTGGTATTAACCAAGTACTCCAGACAAGACACTATTGATGTGAGTACCCCTGTGTGTGTGTGTGTGTGTGTGTGTGGTATTAACCAAGTACTCCAGACAAGACACTATTGATGTGAGTACCCCTGTGTGTGTGTGTGTGTGTGTGTGGTATTAACCAAGTACTCCAGACAAGACACTATTGATGTGAGTACCCCTGTGTGTGTGTGTGTGTGTGTGTGGTATTAACCAAGTACTCCAGACAAGACACTATTGATGTGAGTACCCCTGTGTGTGTGTGTGTGTGTGTGTGGTATTAACCAAGTACTCCAGACAAGACACTATTGATGTGAGTACCCCTGTGTGTGTGTGTGTGTGTGTGTGGTATTAACCAAGTACTCCAGACAAGACACTATTGATGTGAGTACCCCTGTGTGTGTGTGTGTGTGTGTGTGGTATTAACCAAGTACTCCAGACAAGACACTATTGATGTGAGTACCCCTGTGTGTGTGTGTGTGTGTGTGTGGTATTAACCAAGTACTCCAGACAAGACACTATTGATGTGAGTACCCCTGTGTGTGTGTGTGTGTGTGTGTGGTATTAACCAAGTACTCCAGACAAGACACTATTGATGTGAGTACCCCTGTGTGTGTGTGTGTGTGTGTGTGGTATTAACCAAGTACTCCAGACAAGACACTATTGATGTGAGTACCCCTGTGTGTGTGTGTGTGTGTGTGTGGTATTAACCAAGTACTCCAGACAAGACACTATTGATGTGAGTACCCCTGTGTGTGTGTGTGTGTGTGTGTGGTATTAACCAAGTACTCCAGACAAGACACTATTGATGTGAGTACCCCTGTGTGTGTGTGTGTGTGTGTGTGGTATTAACCAAGTACTCCAGACAAGACACTATTGATGTGAGTACCCCTGTGTGTGTGTGTGTGTGTGTGTGGTATTAACCAAGTACTCCAGACAAGACACTATTGATGTGAGTACCCCTGTGTGTGTGTGTGTGTGTGTGTGTGTATTAACCAAGTACTCCAGACAAGACACTATTGATGTGAGTACCCCTGTGTGTGTGTGTGTGTGTGTGTGGTATTAACCAAGTACTCCAGACAAGACACTATTGATGTGAGTACCCCTGTGTGTGTGTGTGTGTGTGTGTGGTATTAACCAAGTACTCCAGACAAGACACTATTGATGTGAGTACCCCTGTGTGTGTGTGTGTGTGTGTGTGGTATTAACCAAGTACTCCAGACAAGACACTATTGATGTGAGTACCCCTGTGTGTGTGTGTGTGTGTGTGTGGTATTAACCAAGTACTCCAGACAAGACACTATTGATGTGAGTACCCCTGTGTGTGTGTGTGTGTGTGTGTGGTATTAACCAAGTACTCCAGACAAGACACTATTGATGTGAGTACCCCTGTGTGTGTGTGTGTGTGTGTGTGGTATTAACCAAGTACTCCAGACAAGACACTATTGATGTGAGTACCCCTGTGTGTGTGTGTGTGTGTGTGTGGTATTAACCAAGTACTCCAGACAAGACACTATTGATGTGAGTACCCCTGTGTGTGTGTGTGTGTGTGTGTGGTATTAACCAAGTACTCCAGACAAGACACTATTGATGTGAGTACCCCTGTGTGTGTGTGTGTGTGTGTGTGGTATTAACCAAGTACTCCAGACAAGACACTATTGATGTGAGTACCCCTGTGTGTGTGTGTGTGTGTGTGTGGTATTAACCAAGTACTCCAGACAAGACACTATTGATGTGAGTACCCCTGTGTGTGTGTGTGTGTGTGTGTGGTATTAACCAAGTACTCCAGACAAGACACTATTGATGTGAGTACCCCTGTGTGTGTGTGTGTGTGTGTGTGGTATTAACCAAGTACTCCAGACAAGACACTATTGATGTGAGTACCCCTGTGTGTGTGTGTGTGTGTGTGTGTGGTATTAACCAAGTACTCCAGACAAGACACTATTGATGTGAGTACCCCTGTGTGTGTGTGTGTGTGTGTGTGGTATTAACCAAGTACTCCAGACAAGACACTATTGATGTGAGTACCCCTGTGTGTGTGTGTGTGTGTGTGTGGTATTAACCAAGTACTCCAGACAAGACACTATTGATGTGAGTACCCCTGTGTGTGTGTGTGTGTGTGTGTGGTATTAACCAAGTACTCCAGACAAGACACTATTGATGTGAGTACCCCTGTGTGTGTGTGTGTGTGTGTGTGGTATTAACCAAGTACTCCAGACAAGACACTATTGATGTGAGTACCCCTGTGTGTGTGTGTGTGTGTGTGTGGTATTAACCAAGTACTCCAGACAAGACACTATTGATGTGAGTACCCCTGTGTGTGTGTGTGTGTGTGTGTGGTATTAACCAAGTACTCCAGACAAGACACTATTGATGTGAGTACCCCTGTGTGTGTGTGTGTGTGTGTGTGGTATTAACCAAGTACTCCAGACAAGACACTATTGATGTGAGTACCCCTGTGTGTGTGTGTGTGTGTGTGTGGTATTAACCAAGTACTCCAGACAAGACACTATTGATGTGAGTACCCCTGTGTGTGTGTGTGTGTGTGTGTGGTATTAACCAAGTACTCCAGACAAGACACTATTGATGTGAGTACCCCTGTGTGTGTGTGTGTGTGTGTGTGTGGTATTAACCAAGTACTCCAGACAAGACACTATTGATGTGAGTACCCCTGTGTGTGTGTGTGTGTGTGTGTGGTATTAACCAAGTACTCCAGACAAGACACTATTGATGTGAGTACCCCTGTGTGTGTGTGTGTGTGTGTGTGGTATTAACCAAGTACTCCAGACAAGACACTATTGATGTGAGTACCCCTGTGTGTGTGTGTGTGTGTGTGTGGTATTAACCAAGTACTCCAGACAAGACACTATTGATGTGAGTACCCCTGTGTGTGTGTGTGTGTGTGTGTGGTATTAACCAAGTACTCCAGACAAGACACTATTGATGTGAGTACCCCTGTGTGTGTGTGTGTGTGTGTGTGGTATTAACCAAGTACTCCAGACAAGACACTATTGATGTGAGTACCCCTGTGTGTGTGTGTGTGTGTGTGTGGTATTAACCAAGTACTCCAGACAAGACACTATTGATGTGAGTACCCCTGTGTGTGTGTGTGTGTGTGTGTGGTATTAACCAAGTACTCCAGACAAGACACTATTGATGTGAGTACCCCTGTGTGTGTGTGTGTGTGTGTGTGGTATTAACCAAGTACTCCAGACAAGACACTATTGATGTGAGTACCCCTGTGTGTGTGTGTGTGTGTGTGTGGTATTAACCAAGTACTCCAGACAAGACACTATTGATGTGAGTACCCCTGTGTGTGTGTGTGTGTGTGTGTGGTATTAACCAAGTACTCCAGACAAGACACTATTGATGTGAGTACCCCTGTGTGTGTGTGTGTGTGTGTGTGGTATTAACCAAGTACTCCAGACAAGACACTATTGATGTGAGTACCCCTGTGTGTGTGTGTGTGTGTGTGTGGTATTAACCAAGTACTCCAGACAAGACACTATTGATGTGAGTACCCCTGTGTGTGTGTGTGTGTGTGTGTGGTATTAACCAAGTACTCCAGACAAGACACTATTGATGTGAGTACCCCTGTGTGTGTGTGTGTGTGTGTGTGGTATTAACCAAGTACTCCAGACAAGACACTATTGATGTGAGTACCCCTGTGTGTGTGTGTGTGTGTGTGTGGTATTAACCAAGTACTCCAGACAAGACACTATTGATGTGAGTACCCCTGTGTGTGTGTGTGTGTGTGTGTGGTATTAACCAAGTACTCCAGACAAGACACTATTGATGTGAGTACCCCTGTGTGTGTGTGTGTGTGTGTGTGGTATTAACCAAGTACTCCAGACAAGACACTATTGATGTGAGTACCCCTGTGTGTGTGTGTGTGTGTGTGTGGTATTAACCAAGTACTCCAGACAAGACACTATTGATGTGAGTACCCCTGTGTGTGTGTGTGTGTGTGTGTGGTATTAACCAAGTACTCCAGACAAGACACTATTGATGTGAGTACCCCTGTGTGTGTGTGTGTGTGTGTGTGGTATTAACCAAGTACTCCAGACAAGACACTATTGATGTGAGTACCCCTGTGTGTGTGTGTGTGTGTGTGTGTGGTATTAACCAAGTACTCCAGACAAGACACTATTGATGTGAGTACCCCTGTGTGTGTGTGTGTGTGTGTGTGGTATTAACCAAGTACTCCAGACAAGACACTATTGATGTGAGTACCCCTGTGTGTGTGTGTGTGTGTGTGTGGTATTAACCAAGTACTCCAGACAAGACACTATTGATGTGAGTACCCCTGTGTGTGTGTGTGTGTGTGTGTGGTATTAACCAAGTACTCCAGACAAGACACTATTGATGTGAGTACCCCTGTGTGTGTGTGTGTGTGTGTGTGGTATTAACCAAGTACTCCAGACAAGACACTATTGATGTGAGTACCCCTGTGTGTGTGTGTGTGTGTGTGTGGTATTAACCAAGTACTCCAGACAAGACACTATTGATGTGAGTACCCCTGTGTGTGTGTGTGTGTGTGTGTGGTATTAACCAAGTACTCCAGACAAGACACTATTGATGTGAGTACCCCTGTGTGTGTGTGTGTGTGTGTGTGGTATTAACCAAGTACTCCAGACAAGACACTATTGATGTGAGTACCCCTGTGTGTGTGTGTGTGTGTGTGTGGTATTAACCAAGTACTCCAGACAAGACACTATTGATGTGAGTACCCCTGTGTGTGTGTGTGTGTGTGTGTGGTATTAACCAAGTACTCCAGACAAGACACTATTGATGTGAGTACCCCTGTGTGTGTGTGTGTGTGTGTGTGGTATTAACCAAGTACTCCAGACAAGACACTATTGATGTGAGTACCCCTGTGTGTGTGTGTGTGTGTGTGTGGTATTAACCAAGTACTCCAGACAAGACACTATTGATGTGAGTACCCCTGTGTGTGTGTGTGTGTGTGTGTGGTATTAACCAAGTACTCCAGACAAGACACTATTGATGTGAGTACCCCTGTGTGTGTGTGTGTGTGTGTGTGGTATTAACCAAGTACTCCAGACAAGACACTATTGATGTGAGTACCCCTGTGTGTGTGTGTGTGTGTGTGTGGTATTAACCAAGTACTCCAGACAAGACACTATTGATGTGAGTACCCCTGTGTGTGTGTGTGTGTGTGTGTGGTATTAACCAAGTACTCCAGACAAGACACTATTGATGTGAGTACCCCTGTGTGTGTGTGTGTGTGTGTGTGGTATTAACCAAGTACTCCAGACAAGACACTATTGATGTGAGTACCCCTGTGTGTGTGTGTGTGTGTGTGTGGTATTAACCAAGTACTCCAGACAAGACACTATTGATGTGAGTACCCCTGTGTGTGTGTGTGTGTGTGTGTGGTATTAACCAAGTACTCCAGACAAGACACTATTGATGTGAGTACCCCTGTGTGTGTGTGTGTGTGTGTGTGGTATTAACCAAGTACTCCAGACAAGACACTATTGATGTGAGTACCCCTGTGTGTGTGTGTGTGTGTGTGTGGTATTAACCAAGTACTCCAGACAAGACACTATTGATGTGAGTACCCCTGTGTGTGTGTGTGTGTGTGTGTGGTATTAACCAAGTACTCCAGACAAGACACTATTGATGTGAGTACCCCTGTGTGTGTGTGTGTGTGTGTGTGGTATTAACCAAGTACTCCAGACAAGACACTATTGATGTGAGTACCCCTGTGTGTGTGTGTGTGTGTGTGTGGTATTAACCAAGTACTCCAGACAAGACACTATTGATGTGAGTACCCCTGTGTGTGTGTGTGTGTGTGTGTGGTATTAACCAAGTACTCCAGACAAGACACTATTGATGTGAGTACCCCTGTGTGTGTGTGTGTGTGTGTGTGGTATTAACCAAGTACTCCAGACAAGACACTATTGATGTGAGTACCCCTGTGTGTGTGTGTGTGTGTGTGTGGTATTAACCAAGTACTCCAGACAAGACACTATTGATGTGAGTACCCCTGTGTGTGTGTGTGTGTGTGTGTGGTATTAACCAAGTACTCCAGACAAGACACTATTGATGTGAGTACCCCTGTGTGTGTGTGTGTGTGTGTGTGGTATTAACCAAGTACTCCAGACAAGACACTATTGATGTGAGTACCCCTGTGTGTGTGTGTGTGTGTGTGTGGTATTAACCAAGTACTCCAGACAAGACACTATTGATGTGAGTACCCCTGTGTGTGTGTGTGTGTGTGTGTGGTATTAACCAAGTACTCCAGACAAGACACTATTGATGTGAGTACCCCTGTGTGTGTGTGTGTGTGTGTGTGGTATTAACCAAGTACTCCAGACAAGACACTATTGATGTGAGTACCCCTGTGTGTGTGTGTGTGTGTGTGTGGTATTAACCAAGTACTCCAGACAAGACACTATTGATGTGAGTACCCCTGTGTGTGTGTGTGTGTGTGTGTGGTATTAACCAAGTACTCCAGACAAGACACTATTGATGTGAGTACCCCTGTGTGTGTGTGTGTGTGTGTGTGGTATTAACCAAGTACTCCAGACAAGACACTATTGATGTGAGAGTACCCCTGTGTGTGTGTGTGTGTGTGTGTGGTATTAACCAAGTACTCCAGACAAGACACTATTGATGTGAGTACCCCTGTGTGTGTGTGTGTGTGTGTGTGGTATTAACCAAGTACTCCAGACAAGACACTATTGATGTGAGTACCCCTGTGTGTGTGTGTGTGTGTGTGTGGTATTAACCAAGTACTCCAGACAAGACACTATTGATGTGAGTACCCCTGTGTGTGTGTGTGTGTGTGTGTGGTATTAACCAAGTACTCCAGACAAGACACTATTGATGTGAGTACCCCTGTGTGTGTGTGTGTGTGTGTGTGGTATTAACCAAGTACTCCAGACAAGACACTATTGATGTGAGTACCCCTGTGTGTGTGTGTGTGTGTGTGTGTGTATTAACCAAGTACTCCAGACAAGACACTATTGATGTGAGTACCCCTGTGTGTGTGTGTGTGTGTGTGTGGTATTAACCAAGTACTCCAGACAAGACACTATTGATGTGAGTACCCCTGTGTGTGTGTGTGTGTGTGTGTGGT
>JAWZYT010003940.1:70000-112500 GCA_034508575.1 Petrolisthes manimaculis | reverse complement strand
CCTGATCCACATGCTGGATTCTCTCCCCATATGCTCGTATCTTCTCCTGCTCGTTCCTCTGGTGGGCGGCTTCCAGGGAGAGCTGACGGTGACAAGAGGCCATCGGGTCGAAGATACGTACGTCCATGAAGGCTTTCTGTCCTCTCGTCCAAAAACCACGAGCACTTACATCAACTCGAGCCTCGTTGGTGGTGTTGGCTGTCCTGTAACGAAGGTGTTCACCGTCCAGGGGGAGAAGAGTTGGTTCAGTGGAGACGTCATGACACACTTCCCTGAGCATATTGGCTGTCAAGTCCCTCACTTCATCATGCCTGATACACACAAATCCACCCTTTTTACATGTCATGGTGTGGTTAACATCATTTGGGGATCCACAGACACAGGTGTTAGGAATTCCCTCCACTGGCCAGCCATACCTCAAAGCAACGGCGTCAACAAATTCTTGTTTGTTAAGGCTGAAGCCCTTTGCTTTAATAGGTAATGACGTTAACCAGTTAGATGCTCCCGTTTCCTGTGCTGTGTGGACTTTCCTGGCGGTATCTGCAGGCAAGACGCTTATCAGGTGTTTTAACTCGTTCTTTTGTGCCTGCTGTCTGTCGATTGATATTTGCTTCTTATGTTGATTGACTGCACTGAAGTCAATATCCCCATGTACATCCTGAGCAATGATTTTATCTGTGAGGGACCTGGTAAGGCTGATGGAGTTGAGATTTTCCATTTCAGCCAACCTCTCAGGGGATGTGATCCCCATCCCGCCTAGTCTTGGTGGCAATGCAAGCAGCCTCCTCTCCTCATCTTCCAGGGTGTGGGATCTGACTAGTGCTGGTATGAGGGCGTCTCTAATAGAGTTCTCCAGCAGTCTGAGAAGAGGGCTGATGCCTGGGATGGTTCGCATGACGAATCTCCATTGATGTTGCAGGCCGTGTGTGTATGCTGAGTAGGCTGCATGTGGCTCTGTCCTAGCGATGTCACCTAGAACTTTCACCTCTTTCACCCACTTCAACACTTTCTCCTCAATGTACTCCTTCTTAAACTCCTCTGTTCCAATAACAGCACCCAAATGTCGCTGTCCTTCTTTTGTGATAGTTACCCCACTACCATTGAAGATTTCCACTCCAAGGTTATATATTTCAGGTTTCACAATAAGGACGGACTTGGTGGCATTTGGTGTGTATCCAATTATGGGGCCATTTTCATTCACAAGGTCCCACCAACCCTTTAAATCTGTAATTTTACCAGCCCCTGACAAGTCATCTGCATACGCCACTTGCTTCACATTTGTCTCTCCAAACACAATGTTATCTTGGAGTACAGATAAGCCAATGGCGTACATAGCCATGGCCACAGGGTCACCTTGTGTTGTTCCTTCTGATGACTGTACCACTTTAACACTATTATTATTTCTATTATTTATATACATGTTTGAAGGATTCTTATATGTATTTTTCACATACATTGCCAGTGAGGGACACTTAATGTTGATATTGTGAAGCATGGTTTTTCTGTTTATTGTGTTGAATGCATTTTTAGCATCAACTAAAAGCACAGCTTCACATTCATCCTGGCTAAATATATCCCTCATTGCATGGATGGCCGCTTCCCCACCTGCCTGCTGCCCTGCACACACCTGCAAGTTCCCTGCTGCACTTCGCACATCCTCTTTGACCACTGCCATAATACATATCCCAATTATACGTCGGAGTACTTCTACTCCAATGGGTCTGCATCCTGGCTTCTTGTCAAGAGGGATAAGACGGCAGGCAGTCAGAGCTTCAATATGGTGACAGTTTGTGGTGGCAAGTTTTCTAGTTAATGCTGCCATGGTGTTACACAAGTCATCAGCAGCATTACCACAGAGAGTGCTGCTCAACAGGCGGCGCCATCCTCTTGCATCCAGGCCTGAAGGACCAGCACTGCCATGTGTCTGGAGGGCCTTTTTCCACACCATGTCACCTGTTATCATCTCGTAGATGACACTGTTAGGATCTTGATGACATCCCTGCAGTCTAAGGCCTCCCATCTCGCTGGGTGGGGGATGTTTTTCCTTCAGCTGAAGGATAGTATCCCTGGTGAGTGGCAACACACCGCCTGTCTCTTCATCATTCAAAGCCCGTAGTGCAGATGCAACTTTACCTTGCCGCATCCTGTCGGCAAAGTTACGGGCCTTGTTTTCGTTCTTTTGATTGGGGGGAAGTCTTGTCAGTCTCTTCTGTATGGCTCTAGCCTCCTCGAGGAGCTCATCAAGTTTGTTGGTAAGCCATAAGTCTATTCTTCTTGTGACTGCTTTCACGTTTTCACTTGTCTTGGTTTTGTTGTGTGTCCTTTGAAAGAAGAGTTTTGGCAACATGAAAAAGATTTTTAGGGCATGAAGTGCAAAGGGAGTGTCTTGAATATATTGATTGAGGAGGATGACCATTTCCTTTACAATTTTTGTCGTGGCTACTACTACTACCACCACCACCACCACCACCACTACTACTACTACTACTACTACTACTACTACCACCACCACCACCACCACCACCACCACCACCACCACCACCACCACCACCACCACCACCACCACCACCACCACCACCACCACCACCACCACCACCACCACCACCACCACCACCACCACTACTACTACTACTACTACTACTACTACCACCACCACTGCTACTACAATTTAAGTGAGCATTTTTATGGAGTATAATGTTGGTAAATCTGGAGTAAATGATTCCTCCAAATTAATTTTCCAAGTGACAGAACAAACACCATTATTTTTGTTTATCTATTGTTATTATTTGTAGTTATTATTTTTGTTTATCTAGTCGTGTTTCCTTGACATACTTTGGAGGAATCAAAATGCTCCAATAAAAATCTGGAGTAAATGAGTCCTCCAAATTATTCCGAGCAAAAAAACACCATTATTTTTACTTTTCTGACATTATTATTATTATTGATGTAGTACTTCTAAAATAATGGATTCATTATTATTATTATTATTGTTGTATTATTAATGTAGTAATTTTAAAATAATTTATTCATTTGTATTATTTTGTACCATCCATAAATTAATTCATTTGTATTTCTATTACAGATTTGTTGTACAAGAAAAATAACTACTACTACCACTGCTACTATTATCACCACCAGTTAATGTGAGTTATTGACTTACTGTGTGTGTGTGTGAGAGAGAGAGAGTATGATATATATATATATCTCTTGCACACATACAGACAAATAATATAATACCATCAATAATTTTGACTTGGGTATGTAAATAATTATGATGTTATAATAATATGTCTGTATGTGTGTGTGAGAAAGTTATTCTCACACAGACATTATTATTATAACAATATTTTTTAATTGAACCCTACACTCTTTTAGGTATGAAATATTTATTATTTTTAACAGGAGGGAGGATAATATATATGTATGTAAGAGGTAAATAAAATATAATAATTAATATATTGTTTTTATTTTTCATTTTTTGTTGTTATTTCTATCTTTTTGTTGTTGTCTGGTCTTATTTTCTATTTTCTATTCTCTCCTTTCTTGTGATGTCCTCTTCTTCTCTTCCTTCCTTCTCTTTCTCCTCCGTGTGTTTTTGTTCTCTTCTTCTCCTCTGTGTGTTCTTCTGTTGTTCTCTTCTTTCTCTCTCCTCTTCACACCTGTAAAATAAATAGATTAATTAGTATTAAAACCTTTGTGTGTGTTTGAGTACAAAATATTCCTACATACAAACTAATAATAAATAAATGAGTCCTTCAAATTATTTTTTTCCCTAAGCTACATACATACAAACTGTATATTCAATAAATCATACTGGGCAATTAGTATGATAAAACACACACACACTATCCTTCTTACACACACTACTCTTCGAACACACATACACACTAAAAAGAAAGAAATTGGAGGAAAATGGGTCCTTCAAATATTGCCCTGAAACACACACACCTATATGGAAGGATGAATCAGAAGCCTCCAAACACACACACACCTATATGAAAGGTTGTTTGGTCAGGAGGAATCAGAAGCCTCCAAACACACACACGGTCCTTTTAAAGGGAGATTCTATTAATAGTTGGTAAATTGGAAGGCTACTGATTTCTCCAAACTATTCTAAGCAACAACAAACACACATTGTTATAATGTTTCCTGGTATACTTTGTAGGAATCAAGATGCTCCAATCTAAATCTGGAGCATTAATTCCTCCAAACTATTATTCCAAGCAACAGAACACCAGTATTTTTGTTTCCTGACATAATTTATCTATCTATGTATTTAGTTATCTCTCTCTATCTATGCATTTATCTCTATCTATCTATGTATTTATCTCTATCTCTCTCTATCTATCTATCTATATCTATGTATCTATCTATCTATCTATATCTATGTATTTAATAATTTGTAATAATCACAGACCTTCCAATTCACCAACAAATTAATTTTCCCATAAATTAAGAGAGCTGTATAGGAGGTGAATTGTACAGTCACAGACAAATGTAACCCAACAAGTACTGTATGTGTGTATGTTTGTATGTTTACAGTAACAAACATATGTAACCTAATGTAACTTGTATGTATGTATGTTTGTTGATAGTAACAGGCTGTATGTCAAGTTTATATTAAGGTAACAGAACTTTGTTGGTAGTAAAATAATGTGGACCAATTGACACACACACACTGATACACACAAACAAATACACACACACACACACACACACACACATACATACACTGATACATACAAACAAATACACACACACAACCAACAACAACAAATACAACAATGTAATACCATAAACACTTACAGTTGTGGTGGTTGTTGTTGTTGATGGTTGTTGTTGTTGATGGTTGTTGTTGTTGATGGTGGTGGTTGTTGTTGTTGTTGTTGTTGTTGATGGTGGTTGTTGTTGTTGTTGTTGATGGTGGTTGTTGTTCCTGAAGTTGTCTGTCCAAGCATTCCATAGCTCCTATAGTTTTGCTTGTACTGTTGTTGTTGTTGGAAGGAAGATGGACAACAAACAATGTTACTCCACAACTCTATAACAAAATAACAACCTATTAAATTTACTACATTTA
Source organism: Petrolisthes manimaculis (assembly GCA_034508575.1). Classification (NCBI taxonomy): domain Eukaryota; kingdom Metazoa; phylum Arthropoda; class Malacostraca; order Decapoda; family Porcellanidae; genus Petrolisthes; species Petrolisthes manimaculis. The sequence goes on along the minus strand of JAWZYT010003940.1, from coordinate 107,423 downwards.
ATTTACAACCAAATTAATTTACAACCTATTTAATTTACAACCTATTAAATTTACAACCTATTTAATTTACAACCAAATTAATTTAAAACCTATTTAATTTACAACCTATTAAATTTACAACCTATTTAATTTACAACCAAATTAATTTACAACCTATTTAGGGGTGTAGGAGTAGGGGGACAAGCTTGGGGTTTTTAGGAGGGTGCAGGAGTAAGGGACAGGCTTTCTAACCACCCTAAGCCTGTCCCCTTATCCCCCCCCCCCAAGTCTGTCCCCCTACTGCTGCACCCCCCTAAATCAATAGAGCCATATAGAGTTACATAGAATCACAGACCACAACAGACCTTACGGTCCACACGGGGTGATCAGATTAGAAGGTTACTGGTGGAGAATGAATTTCTCCCCAGTGATAGTCGTAGATAAGGATAGCAAAGTAGAAGGCTCTCTCCCCACCCTCCGGCCTGAGCCATACAGGAAATAAAGTCAGGAGTCAGAACCTTGTGGGGTTGGTAGTAAATACTAGAAAAATATAGAAAGTTATTTGTACAGTGAGAGGCAAATATGAACCTGTAATTAATACTGTATTGCAAGTCTGGAGTGCAGGCTGCAATGACAACAACAATAGCAGTGTTCCGGTTTCACCTTCATTAGAGGGCTACTTATAATAACTTACTTAATACTTACTTATATGAGTCACTTAGACACTCAGACTTACACCCGTCACATGATGCTCCAATACTGCTAGCCTAAGCTTGAACGGGAAGAGTACAGGACTCACTCTCAGTGGGAACCCCTGACACGCCAGCATAAAGTGACGACACAGGTCATAATATTATGATACACAAGGGAAGCGCCCTAGTTTGCGCTCCTATAGCCTCAGTAAGCTACCGATAACCGATCCGATCACAGGTTACTCTAGCGTGTTATCTCTCTTTAAAGTTAGCTACAGATAACCGACCCGATCACAGGTTACTCTAGCGTGTTATCTCTCTTTAAAGTTAGCTTCTTAGCCTAGCTTAAACCTGTGCAAGCTACATATTGTGACTCTGTATACTAACTCGTGTTATAAATAAAAAGTGAGTAAACTACTTTAACCTTGTTGTATCTTCTCAAACCATAATAGTTATAGAAAACCTAATAATTAAAATCAAACTCCGAAGAGACAACAAAGACACTACAAAGACAAACCAGTCGCCAGCCACCCTACCATATCGACTCATATGTTTGGAAGTAAGTAAGTCTTTCTTACACCAGAACAGCAGTTGCAATGACAAAAGTGCAGGGAGATTGCAAGGTTTTTGGTCAAAGCTGCAGTGACAACAACAATAGCAGCTGCAATGACAAAAGTGCAGGGAGATTGCAGGGTTTCTGGTCAACAAGATATCTTTGAGGAGTAGGATAAAGATGTGTATGTATGTATGTATGTATGGTACTTGTGTGAGATGAGTGTTACTGTATGTATGGTGTGGAGACGTGGCCAGTAAATAAAGAACCTGAGAGAAAGATAAAGTAAAATGATTGTAGAATGCTGAGATACAGTTGTGGTCAAATATAATCATTAATCATCACGTAAGAGTTTGACAGCTTCCCTCTGTTCCTTTGATGATAAACTTTCCAATAAATAGGTTAACTACCATCTTTTAATTTACTACAAGCAGCTACACACTACTTAAAACAATAACACACACACACACACACACAGTAACTACCATTTTTTAATTTAATACAAGCAGCTAAACACTACTTAAAACAATAACACACACACATACACACACACAGTAACTACCATTTTTTAATTTAATACAAGCAGCTACACACTACTTAAAACAATACCATCATATGTGAACGTGAAAACATTACACAGTAAATTGTTTTGAGATACCCATATGTGTCTGATTATTATTGACCACAACTGTACATTATGAAATGAATTGACACCTGCTACAGGAGCCAACAGGTCATAGCTGTGAAACATAGACAACATACAGAGATTGTAAAGCTGGAGACAGTTTTAAAAATATATTATGCTGGCTTGTATCAAACCCCCCCTAAGGCAGTCTCCCTATTCCTACACCCCTACAAGTCTGTCCCCCTATTCCTGCACCCCCCAAACCTGTCCCCTATTCCTGCACCCCCCAAACCTGTCCCCTATTCCTGCACCCCCCAAACCTGTCCCCTATTCCTGCACCCCCCAAACCTGTCCCCTATTCCTGCACCCCCCAAACCTGTCCCCTATTCCTGCACCCCCCAAACCTGTCCCCTATTCCTGCACCCCCCAAACCTGTCCCCTATTCCTGCACCCCCCAAACCTGTCCCCTATTCCTGCACCCCCCAAACCTGTCCCCTATTCCTGCACCCCCAAGCTTGTCCCCTATTCCTGCACCCCCAAACCTGTCCCCTATTCCTGCACCCCCAAACCTGTCCCCTATTCCTGCACCCCCCAAACCTGTCCCCTATTCCTGCACCCCCAAACCTGTCCCCTATTCCTGCACCCCCCAAACCTGTCCCCTATTCCTGCACCCCCCAAACCTGTCCCCTATTCCTGCACCCCCCAAACCTGTCCCCTATTCCTGCACCCCCCAAACCTGTCCCCTATTCCTGCACCCCCCAAACCTGTCCCCTACTCCCACACATCACAACACCTACCAAGTCTGTCCCCTATTCCTGCACCCCCCAAACCTCCCCCCCCCCCCCATGTCTGTCCCCTACTTCCACACCCCCTTACCTGTTCTCTTCATTGCATTACTAATGGTCTTCCAGCCAGGATGTAGAATGGAAGGTTGGTCTGGAAGGTTGGTCTGGATGGTTGGTCTGGATGGTTGGTCTGGAAGGTTGGTCTGGATGGTTGGTCTGGATGGTTGGTCTGGATGGTTGGTCTGGAAGGTTGGTCTGGATGGTTGGTCTGGATGGTTGGTCTGGATGGTTGGTCGGGAAGGTTGGTCTGGATGGTTGGTCTGGATGGTTGGTCTGGATGGTTGGTCTGGATGGTTGGTCTGGATGGTTGGTCTGGATGGTTGGTCTGGATGGTTGGTCGGGAAGGTTGGTCGGGAAGGTTGGTCTGGAAGGTTGGTCTGGATGGTTGGTCTGGATGGTTGGTCTGGATGGTTGGTCTGGAAGGTTGGTCTGGATGGTTGGTCTGGATGGTTGGTCTGGATGGTTGGTCGGGAAGGTTGGTCTGGATGGTTGGTCTGGATGGTTGGTCTGGATGGTTGGTCTGGATGGTTGGTCTGGATGGTTGGTCGGGAAGGTTGGTCTGGAAGGTTGGTCTGGATGGTTGGTCGGGAAGGTTGGTCTGGAAGGTTGGTCTGGATGGTTGGTCTGGATGGTTGGTCTGGATGGTTGGTCTGGAAGGTTGGTCTGGATGGTTGGTCTGGATGGTTGGTCTGGATGGTTGGTCGGGAAGGTTGGTCTGGATGGTTGGTCTGGATGGTTGGTCTGGATGGTTGGTCTGGATGGTTGGTCTGGATGGTTGGTCTGGATGGTTGGTCTGGATGGTTGGTCTGGATGGTTGGTCTGGATGGTTGGTCTGGAAGGTTGGTCTGGATGGTTGGTCTGGATGGTTGGTCTGGATGGTTGGTCTGGATGGTTGGTCTGGATGGTTGGTCTGGATGGTTGGTCTGGATGGTTGGTCTGGAAGGTTGGTCTGGATGGTTGGTCTGGAAGGTTGGTCTGGATGGTTGGTCTGGATGGTTGGTCTGGATGGTTGGTCTGGATGGTTGGTCTGGATGGTTGGTCTGGATGGTTGGTCTGGATGGTTGGTCTGGATGGTTGGTCGGGAAGGTTGGTCGGGATGGTTGGTCTGGAAGGTTGGTCTGGAAGGTTGGTCTGGATGGTTGGTCTGGAAGGTTGGTCTGGATGGTTGGTCTGGAAGGTTGGTCTGGATGGTTGGTCTGGAAGGTTGGTCTGGATGGTTGGTCTGGAAGGTTGGTCTGGATGGTTGGTCTGGATGGTTGGTCTGGAAGGTTGGTCTGGATGGTTGGTCTGGATGGTTGGTCTGGATGGTTGGTCTGGATGGTTGGTCTGGATGGTTGGTCTGGATGGTTGGTCTGGAAGGTTGGTCTGGAAGGTTGGTCTGGAAGGTTGGTCTGGAAGGTTGGTCTCCAACTGCAATAAACAAACAAGCAAATTATTCAAGTTTATAATAATAACACAATATTATTATTTTCTGCTTGAAGTATTATATATTAAATTTGTTGCAAGAATTTTGAATAATAAAGCATTTTTTCCAACACAGTATTATAAATAAGGGTTAATTCCACAGATGTATTGGTTTGTTAGCTTCCCAACCAACTACACTTGTAAGGCTTCATTATTTTCCAAAAACTGAGTATCCACATTCACAAAATCTATCAAACTGTAAGATAATAATGATCACCAAATTCATTAAACAAACCACAAAGAATGACTGTGGAATTGACATAAGGCTGTATTTCCATTCTTCTATCAAGACAACCCAGATTATTATAGTCAATAGGAGTAATGGTATATTAGTACTATTAGTGTGATAGGTTAGTTTGTTGAGTACATGTAGATAAAAATATTGAACACTTTATAAAAAAATATTTATACATTTTACTGTGACTAAAACTAAATAGTATTTATTTTGTTAATGGAAGTTGTTCCTACCTATTTATATCTTTACAGGATGGAGTCAAGCTCCTAATGTCCTGTATTTTAAATCACAATTATCACATTTTTCTTTAAAATTGTCTGAATGTTAAAAACCACATCAATTAACCCATAAACAACTACTTACATCAAATACACTACTGTACATGTATATATATACAGACATCCCAAATAATATAATTGAAATATTACCCAAAACAAGAGATATTGGTAAAAAACAAATACAGTATATACACACATACACATACATACATTATACAAGACCTTCCTCTCCACACTGGAGGTAGCCTTGTCACATCACGTCACGTCACACACACACACACACACACACACACACTACATCTCAACCCCCCCAATCCCTACACATAAGTACACATAAATGTACTAAACAGACTGACAAAGAGGTGTTGTGTAGTACAGGTAAGGCTGTAGTCTGTATGTAAACAAAGGAAACTGAAGGTGAATGTGGGTAAATGTAAAGTGATGGTATTTGAAAGAGCAGAAACTGAAGTGATTGACTTTGCTACACCTTATAGAGTGGAAGTACCAACTGGGACCAAGTGTAGAGTGTACGGTATGTCACCAGATAACAGTCCTACACTGTCTGGAGTCTTGACCAATATCTGCTGCACTTCCTACTCACCTTGGTCACCTTGGAGTGACACAAAGCCATACGTTTATCTATTTATCTATCTATCTATCTATAGCTCTGATGCCTCGTATTCCCTCCAAGGGGATGGTCACAGTAGAAGTGCGTCCAGTTGTCCCTGTTCCAACACTCCCTCCTTACTTGTTCAAACCCTACTCTGCCCCTCATGTTTCTCTCCTTTACATACTCTTCCACTCTGTTCCAACACTCCCTCCTTACTCCCTACTCTGTCCCTCACATTTTTCTCTCTCATATATTCTTCCACTCTGTTCCAACACTCCCTCCTTACTTGGTCTATCCCTCCTCCTTCCCTCACACTACACTATCACACTTCACTATCATACACCTGTAAGTCAATTTGAGATGGATTCACTGAGGGAGTAATACTGAAATAAGGATGAATAAACACTAATCCTTAATTGGTTTCTGTATATGTAACCATTTCATAATTTAATTCCATATCATGTGAATCCATTGTACAGTTATCACCACTAATAAGTATACAGGTGTACTTTGTATACCTAGAGGCAGTAAATAAATACACAATAACACACATACACACACACACACATAGCCCACCGGAGTCAAAGTACGAGATCTGACTGAAGCAGGTGGTTTCTGGTCGACAGCCCACCCAAACCATCACCAGCACACACACACACACACACACACACACACACACACATCATGGTACAGGTGAGGAACTCTTGTCATCACATCTTCACCAAATGTCTGTAATGATAATATTAATATTAATTTAGTATAGGAATTGCCCCAGACAGATATCAATGTACACACACACAAACACTATAGATAGATAGATAGACAATATTAATATTAATTTGGTATAGGCAAGTGTTTAGGTATCACCCCAGACAGACAGACAGATATCTCTGGACTAAATTTCATCATATAAAGTAAAATGTGATGTGAGTGTTGCTTTGGTGAATAAATTGGAAATCTGGATTGGCTGAGCACAGTCAATTGTTGTGTTATTAGCACTGACATTAAGGGATCAAACTGACACAACATTTCCATATATCAAACCACAGAGAACTATACTCTGTTCAAAACTTTTGTTCCATTTTCCACTATCTATCTGTCTCTATTTCTATCTATATCTATTTCTATCTATCTCTATCTATATCTTTCTATCTATCTCTATCTGTCTCTATTTCTATCTATCTATCTAAGCATAAGAGGCCAGCGGAACACAAGTTTTGAACAGACTATTATAGGTCAATGTTAGTTGTGGATATCCGAGGTCAATAGCAGCCATACCCACCTCACCTCTTACCTCACCTTGTCCTTCCAACACTCCTAAACCAACATATAAATCAATAAATACACTACCAGTACTCTTCACACACACACACACAGTTGACATCTTTCAATATTTTCTATCAGATATATAATTACAATATGTTGCCTGGGGTCTGACAAGGAAAGGATTAATTGTATTTATTGTCCATAATTCTCTGTTCAATAGAAAAAGTGTGAAAATGACTTTACAACCTGTAGCAGTGGACAAATATATGCTGCTTAGTAATTTATAAGGAATTATATACAGTACTGTACTGTATCTACAAAAACAGCTTATCAGATGACAATATTACAAGTTAGGGGTGTGTGGGAGTAGGGGACAGGCTTGGGGGGGTGGGGGTGCAAGAATAGGGGGACAGGCTTGGTGGAGGGGGGAGTAGAAAGCCTGTTCCCTATTCCCTCACCCCCCTAAACCCCCCTCAAGCCTGCCCCCTTAAATGAAATGTTACATACTGAAAACACCATAATCACACTGTACACTTGGCCACACATGAATCTGGTACACCTCTCTACTTGCAGGATACCTACAACAGGAAGGAAATTAAGCAAAATTTATAGTTTGTTGACAAGCAGACAGTAATAATATTTTACTGTCTGTCTGTCAACAAACAAATTACATCTGTTTTCACTTTCCATTCATTGTTGCCACCTCACAAGTAACAAGCCATACCAGCTTCATGTGAGGCCAACTGTACATAAACTAACCAACTATGGTAGATGATGGAAGGTAGTGTGTAGTATGTATGTATGGTATGAGATGTTGTGCTGACTGCTGACCCTGGGAGTCCTGCTGGGCCTTCCTGAACCTGCTGTACACACATCTGCATTATACACACACACATCTATACACACACACACACAGGGGAGGGGGCATAGGTAACACACACACAAGTTGGTTCCTGGGGAAGGAGTCCTTATGTTTAGTACAGTATATATATAGTGGTCAATAATAATCATCCACATATGGGTATCTCAAACAATTTACTGTCTAATGTTTTCACGTTCACGTATGATGTTATTGTTTTAAGTAGTGTGTAGCTGCTTGTATTAAATTAAAAGATGGTAGTTAATGTGTGTGTGTATGTGTGTGTTATTGTTTTAAGTAGTGTGTAGCTGTTTGTAGTAAATTAAAAGATGGTAGTTAACGTGTGTGTGTGTGTGTTATTGTTTTAAGTAGTGTGTAGCTGCTTGTAGTAAATTAAAAGATGGTAGTTAACGTGTGTGTGTGTGTTATTGTTTTAAGTAGTGTGTAGCTGCTTGTAGTAAATTAAAAGATGATAGTTAATGTGTGTGTGTATGTGTGTTATTGTTTTAAGTAGTGTGTAGCTGCTTGTATTAAATTAAAAGATGGTAGTTAACCTATTTATTTGAAAGTTTATCATCTAAGGAACAGAGGGAAGCTGTCAAACTCTTACCTGAGTTACCCCCCTATATGGATGATTATATTTGACCACAACTGTACAACTCTTTTAAACTCACTGTACAGTTGCGTTCAGGAATAATGCTACACTTTGGGCTCGTGGGAAAAAAAATCTTTGAAAACCCGCGGCTGAACACCGTAGACTTGCATGCTCTGGAGGCAACTGACTGCTCGCATCTTACAGTAACATCACGTAGTGTTATTGTAATCAGGTTGTGGACATCGGCGAGGTAAAGTAACTTACTCAGTATTTGTAAAATGAAAAATCATATAAATTTAGTTCTCCAAGCAACACATGATCATAATACCATCAACTAGATATATTATTATTATTATTATTGAAAGAATCGACAATACGGTATATCTAACATTGACACTGTGATGGCGTAATATTTCCATTAACTTTAAAACGGACATCAGTGAGTTCACTGTCATTAAATGCTTAAAAAAAGTAAAACAATGATTTTACCCAATTTGTTTCACAATTTCTTTGCTAGTTTTATGTTGTGCTTTTTGGAGGGGATAATATCATATTAATAGGTAAAGTTTAACCAACTTATAAGTATGCTTTAATAGATTTAAGACCAATTTCTGGTGTGAAAATAGAGTTAAATTTATCATAATCATTCATTATAAAGGCTTGTCCACACGGTCAAGCACGTCACGAACCATGATCTCGTGTCGTTCGTCTAACATCTTCACAATTATTTTATGGTTCCTCCACCAGCCCCATTTGATTATATTCATATTGATAAATTCAGTGTCAAACGGCCAAGGAGAAACCATAAGATAATTGTGAACATGTAAGACGTTACTGCCTTAATTAATCCTCCCAACTTCCTAATACCCCCCTCCCCGTCCCCTGTTTCGTTTGCCGCCCACACCAACACCACTACAAACGTTTGATCCCATTTCTTCTCTACTAAATCAGCTATCCACGGATGACGTAGTGTGATACACTTAGTCAGTAGTGGAGTGGCAAAGATAAAGAGGACAGGTGTGTGGTTAATTACATACAGTACAGACGTGAACATTATAATAGCTATGCTACGTTACATAACAGCTGATATGAAATCACCTGTGAAATATCTGGTTTATACAGGTAACATACTCAATATTAAGTAGATGCAACTGTGCTCTCTTGTAACATCAAGCCACTCACTAACGCTTCCCATCGTGACCTGGTAATTATGCCAGGTCCACAATGTCCAGATTTGCACGGTTGTCTGTCACCTGTTTGGCGACAGAAATGGAGAATTAAGAGTGTTTTTTCCATTTCTCAAGTCAAACCGAACACAGACTGCCAATCAAAGCTAGCCATGTGGACGAGGCAACAATGTTTGCCCAACGGGCATAATCAGTGTTTAATTAACGAGTTTCTGATATTCATACTAAATATCATTATGTTAGTGCTGGCAATCTGAAACCCGGACAGAGGGAACAGGAACTTATCGAATTGCCTCCCCAGCTGTTTGTGTTGGACGCCAGAACTGTCAGTCATATCCCAACCAGAAGGGCACATGTGCTTCACCTTGTTGTTCCTGGACTTGTGATTTTCTCTCTCTAAGCTTTTTATGTGTTCTTTATCCTAATTCTAAAGACATTACATTTATGAATCTGATATCTGGTTCTTTGGATGCGGAGGGATTAACAAACACTTATTTTTTTAGTCTGGATTATTTTACATTTTCGTCGCAAACAATCACAACAAACTTTAAAATGATACAGCAAGTTTATATCATAACTGAAGTAAGTCTTTTGGATAACAATAATATTTACATATAAATCGAGGACTTTCATTTTAAAGATTTATTATGACAGGAATTATGCCATTGATACAAAAACCACAAATAACACTGGGAGAAGTAAATGACTATGCTTCGGTTCAGGAAATAGCTTCGGTTAGTTCGAACCCAATTAAAACTCCTTTTCTAAATTATCAGCCTGTATAGATAAGAATGACTGACATAAGATTCGGCGATATAACATCATCCATACAACACATGGCAACGTGTTCACCTACAGTGAACATAAGAAGCTATCTCTAACATACTCCTTATGATATTCCATCATATAGGCCTCAACAGTTGCCTAAGCCCACTGCTTCATAACTATATCTTGACTATGAATAAGATTCATATTAGGTTATTTATATCATATAATTACATTATTCGCTATGATGAAGGGGACACGAACAGTGGAGTATTGCTGATATAGCAACTTTGGGATACACAAGACTAAAAAAATAAAAAAATAAAAAATAAATGGGAATACATACAAGCATAATATATATATATATATATATATATATATATATATATATATATATATATATATATATATATATATATATATATATATATATATATATATATATATATATATATATATCAATAAAAAAAACATTACTTCTGTCAGACCATAATATATTATACAAGGTGATAAAGCTTTAAAGAAACACTGATATTGGCTTTTACCTCGAAGAATTGTTTGATTAATAAATGCAAGTTGGAATGCAGTGTCATCCAAGGCGAATGCCATTAAAAAAAAAAATAGCATCAGGCCCTTTTGGACCTTATGTCACTCCCAGGCAAATAGGTAATATCTTACTTATGTGCATTCCTTGGTGCCATTGTTTAACAGCTCCTTTACGGTATATTGGTGATCTGAACCGAATTGTTTGTAGACTCTATCCATGTTATCTATCGCGTAAATGTAAGACAAACAGCTTTATGCAATTACTGTATATCCAATTTGGCATATGAAACATTATAGGGCATACCAATAGCTATCTTGATCCCTCCAAACAAGTTGTCAATGTAAAACGAAGACTAGGAAACTCATGGCAATAAAGCGTAATCTATAGGAGGGGGAGGGGGTGAGAAGTAACTGCCTATTATCAAGAGCCACTGACGTCTTTTTAAGAACAGTTTCTTCTCACTTACCCTGCAGAACTGGTATGGTATATACTGCCAATGATAGAACGAATAACATGAGACAATGCTTCATTCCTTGTCATTTACGTAAGTTCAAGTGTGGCTGCCAGAGGATTGTTTTGATTAACTTCCTTCCCAATTCGTGATGTTTATATTAAACACCACATCTCATTTATAACATATCTTCTTTTTAGATACCGCCCTAGTGGTAGAAGGCCACCCATGGCTCAAATTTAGTCACCCAAACCATTAATTCGTGCAGTAAGCCTCTCATACCACTCACACATGGCCCACTCAGCCTCCCATCGCATGCACCACCAAAGTAACCTGAACCACATGCCCCCATCGTCATGGACTTCCTAAACCCTAATATTATATGCTACTAATATAATTGACGAGAATTGTGTACTGTTAACACTTAAAATTGCAGCACAATAATATTAAAAATCCCTTGACATTTGGACTGTTTGACCATTACTAACACACACAAACTCGTCACCCATTACAGCTGTGACGCTTCTGTATTGATGCGTTCCATTATTGTTATACCTGTCTAATATTATTCTTGTTTTTAATTTTTACTATTATTTCTAATAAATGGTATTATGACCATGTGTTGCTTGGAGAACTAAATTTATATGATTTTTCATTTTACAAATACTGAGTAAGTTACTTTACCTCGCCGATGTCCACAACCTGATTACAATAACACTACGTGATGTTACTGTAAGATGCGAGCAGTCAGTTGCCTCCAGAGCATGCAAGTCTACGGTGTTCAGCCGCGGGTTTTCAAAGATTTTTTTTCCCACGAGCCCAAAGTGTAGCATTATTCCTGAACGCAACTGTACATACCCTGGTGAACCCTGTTAGAAGAGTCAACCCTGCCATCACACACCTGCTAGTCAACCCCTGCCATCACACACCTGCTCCAGGGGTAGAGGTTGGTTGGTCTACAGCCATGACATCTCAGTTGATATTCTGCCATTTGTGCATCAAGTGTGTTTGTATTTTTTTCGTATTTTCAGAAGGAACTATTCAGCCTGTCCTGAAGCAGCCTGTGAGGAATAATAAGGGTTACCAAGGATGGAGTATTTTGGGTTCATTCCATGTAAATGATATAGAGGAACAATTATTACTAAATAACTGTAGCTATCTGAGTTTTAACGATGAAGTTGTGGATGCATGGTGAGTTAAAGATAGAGATAGAAAGAAAGAGAGATAGGTGGGTAGATAGATGGGTAGATATATAGATAGATAGATGGGTAGATATATAGATAGATAGATGGGTAGATATATAGATAGATAGATGGGTAGATAGATAGATAGATAGATGGGTAGATAGATAGATAGATAGATGGGTAGATAGATAGATGGGTAGATAGATAGATAGATAGATGGGTAAATAGATAGATAGATAGATGGGTAGATAGATAGATGGGTAGATATATAGATAGATAGATGGGTAGATATATAGATAGATAGATGGGTAGATAGATAGATAGATAGATGGGTAGATAGATAGATGGGTAGATATATAGATGGGTAGATAGATAGATGGGTAGATAGATAGATGGGTAGATAGATAGATAGATAGATAGATGGGTAGATAGATAGATGGGTAGATAGATAGATGGATAGATAGGTAGATAGATAGATAGATGGGTAGATAGATAGATGGGTAGATAGATAGATAGATGGGTAGATAGATAGATGGGTAGATAGATAGATGGGTAGATAGATAGATAGATGGGTAGATAGATAGATAGATAGATAGATGGGTAGATAGATAGATGGGTAGATAGATAGATGGGTAGATAGATAGATAAATAGATGGATAGATAGATAGATAGATGGATAGATAGATAGATAGATAGATAGATAGATAGATAGATGGATGGATAGATAGATAGATGGATGGGTAGATAGATAGATAGGTAGATAGATAGATAGATGGATAGATAGATGGATAGATGGATAGATAGATGGATAGATAGATAGATAGATGGGTAGATAGATAGATAGATGGATAGATAGATGGATAGATAGATAGATAGGTAGATAGATAGATAGATATTGTGTGATGGCCAAGATGGCATGAAAAACAACTTTATTGGCTTTAGAGCATTATTGTAATAATTGGAAATTAAAAGTTAATTGTAGTAAAACAAAAGTAGTTATATTTAGTAGAGGTAGAGTAGAAACAGAAAGGTATAAATTTAAATTGTGGAATAATGACATAGAAATTGTAATGGAATATAAGTATTTGTGTATAATATTTAACCATAATGATAAATTTCACCAAGGACAGTTAGCATTGATTCAACAGACAACAAGAACCATGTATTCTGTCATTAGTCAGATTAGCAAATTTAATTTACCTGTTGATATTCAACTTGAATTATTTAAGTCCCTGGTTAGACCAGTTATGTTGTATGGTGGTGAGGTCTGGGGATATTACTGTATTAGGCAATTACAACCATTACATCTAAGCTTCCGAAAATATACACTATATGTTCATAAGTACACTCTCCTCTCTTTTTATGCGAGTTTAAATTATGCGAATTTGAAATAGTGCGTATCATGAAAAAAAAAAAAAAAAAAATGCAATTTACACGAACTCTTAAAATAACATGAACAAGGTGGCTCCATTTTCAAGTTAAAGTACCATTATTTCTTATGGAAATGTACAATTTACTTTATGCGACCCCTTCAGGAACCTAACCTGTAATAAAAAAAGAGCGCAGTGTACACTATATGTTCATAAGTATACAAGTAATGATATTGTATATGGATATTGTATTGTGTATGTATATATTGTATAACTTGGTGAATTTCCTATAGAGATAAATATTAAGTGTGCAATGATTAATTACTGGTAACACAAATAAGTTAAGTTATATAATGTATAGATTTTCTGACTACATCATCACACACACACAGATCCTTAAGAAGCCAACAGCATTGTGTATGTGTGTGTGTTTAGTGTCAATATTTGAATGACTCACTAACCTTCTATTTTCTTATTACATTATCACACACACACACACACAGAGGTCCTTAAGAAGCCAACATCAGGGCTGTCTTCAATCCACTTTCTTGTACCATGCTTCAAATTGACCCTCGTCTCCCTCCATCTGAAAAACACATTGAATTAATTAAGGTGTTGTGGGAATAGAGGGACAGGCTTGGTGGGGGTTTCGGGGTGTGCGGGAGTAGGGGGAGAGGCTTGGGGGGACTGGGGGGTGTGTGGAAGTAGGGGACAGGCTTAGGTTGTGGGAATAGAGGTATATTTACATGGCTAACATTCTTTCGTTTACACTGCCTCCGCGTACAAGGTTTTTGTGGGACTGATGGAACAAAGTTTTGTGAACGAGGAACTGCGGTGACATTCACGGGACAATGATGGAAGGTAGTGTGATAACTGTTGTGATACCATGTTCCACCAGTCCCATGAAAACCTTGTACATAGTACTAGTGTGATACATACCATCTTTATAAACCAATACCAACCACTGTGGAATCATCACCAACATTGAAACTATTTATATTAAATTATAAGGTACTGTATTTATATTAAATTATGAGGTAATCAATTGTTTCTCTCAAATTATTAACACCAGGAATTATCAAAGTTTATGTTGACAGAAAAGTATTTAAACATAAGAAAATTTTTTAGGTGGTAATTCAATTTTGGTTACATTGGAGTGCCTTGATTCCTCCAAAGTATGTCAGGAAACAGAACCTGAAGAGCAAAATTAATAATAATATGTGTATGATTGGTAAATATTGAAAGAATTACTGTTATTGAGAATGGTTTTCTACCTTCATTACCCACTTATTTAGTCCATTCTAAGACTGTTTTCTTTTTTGGGTATATTCAAATAGGGCATTTTGAAATTAACCCGACCTTACCTGACCTAACCTAACCTAACCTAGACCACAGCAGACTACCAGGACCTAACCTGGGCAAACGACCGTGAAATAACCGTGGTAAAGTACGGGAAATGACCGGGGTAAAATTCTGGGACCCAGCCGGATCTGGCAACACTGCTACAACACGGTAATTCTTTCAATAATTACCGTATTTTGCCCCGGTCATTTCCTGTACTTTACCACAGTTATTTCACGGTAGTTTGCCCTGGTTAGGTTAGGTCTGATAGTCTGCTGTGGTCTAGGTTAGGTTAGGTTAGGTTAGGTAAAGTTAGGTAAGGTAAGGTCAGGTTTGGTAAGGTTAGGTTAATTTCAAAATGTCTCATTTGAATATGTTGGAAATTTGTGGATGAAATGCTATTGAAGTAAGTTAGTGGGTAATTATATTAAAATATACAATATACATTAACAGTTACTATTACAACACTATAATAACCTTGGCTTTGTAGTTTGTATTACAGTATTAATATTCCATAGTTTATATATATATATATATATATATATATATATATATATATATATATATATATATATATATATATATATATCACCTTTTGGGAAGCAAGGAAATAATAATATAGCAGGATATTGATAGCTAACTTAAGTTGTATTTATTTTTCGCCCGTGTGAAATTTTCAATATTATTATTTAATTAGAAGCTCATTTAAATTTATATTGCTCTGTGGTATAGTTTATATATATATATATATATATATATATATATATATATATATATATATATATATATATATATATATATATATATATATATATATATCGTTATATTACCCTGTGGAAAGCCAATGAATAATAATATAGCAGGAAATAAATAGATAAACAGTGTGTGAGGTAGACATGGGTACATGTCAATGTGTAAATTTCACTTCTTCAATAATTTGTCCATTTCTGTGGTATATTTTTCTGTATGACTTTGTGAACATACCTATGATATGTAGTAGAAGATCTCCTGTCTCTCTGGGTACACCTATATGCTGAACACGTCGACTTAAGGCGTCTTCTATTTATGCCACTTGATCAACCCGGGTTGGCAACCTGAGCTGGGTTGCTCCGAAAGACCCGGGTTGTATGGTGTAAATAGAACACGCCCACCACCAACCCGGGTTGAAGTTCCTTTGTTTGTAAACATTAATAGACATTTCCCTCAAATGTTACTCATTAGGGTACTCATGCCACTTCAAAATCATATTTCCTTTATGTATTTTGAAGATAATGTCTCGTGTTATGCTAAAATGTCATATATTTCTGTAAGAGGGCTTACCAGTGTTTGTGTTTGGCGCGTCAGCTGTGAGCAACCTGTAAAAGTTGCCAGATACCGCCACGTAACCCTGCTATTGCACTGCTGGGTTGGTTCGGGTTGCTCTCAGAGCAACCCGGGTTGGGGTGAACCGGGTTGGCTGGTGTAAATAGAACATGCCAAATCGACGATTCGAGCAACCGGGTTGCCTGACCAGGGTTGATATGGCATAAATAGAAGACGCCTATAATAATTATTATTATGTACATTTACACTCGTACTCACGTACACAATTCCATGTACTCGGAGTTTGAAAGATACTTATAGTACTTGTAGGCTTGTTTGTATTTGAACGCCATGTGTACTGTACATGCCCAGTACTTTTGAGTACGATTTATATGCAACCACACAAAGCAACACACTACGTGGGCAGCAATGGTATTGATAGTTTGGCTTTGGCAAATGTTATTGGGAAAAAGGGTGAAAATTGAAATGCAAGGGTGAAGGGGTTCATGATGCGAGGTGAAGAACTAGACAATGACTTGTTCTTTTCTTTGTATAATTTATCATTATATAACTTAAATTAAATTCTTGTATCCAGTGCTATGGTATGTCTCGAATTTAAATATTAAGCTTATTCTTTCTAGGCTATATGTGTGTTATTCAGTTATGCATGTACACATGCTGTTGTATACCTCAAATAGTAATATTAAGCTTACTCCATCTATATGTGTTATTCATATATTCTTGTACGTAATAAAATTATGAGTGAGACTTAATAATTGAAGGTGGTTGGAGGATAAACATTGTTGTTTTGATCATTCCTACATTACTTGGTTCAAATATTGCTTTTTTTCGATGGCTATTACCTATATAAAACATTACTACCCTTCTCTGGACCTAAATGAGTACTAATATATATCGCTAATAACGATAAAACACGAAAAAAATAGAAATGGGAAGTGGGAGTCTGCCATCCTCTCCCGCGCGAGTGGCGAGCGTGAGAGCGGGAGAATTCAATCTGGCCGACCTTGTCTGGACTTCGCTCTCTCGAGGGGGGTAAAGAAACTATTATTGCGCGTGACTAATTTGTTCCGCGTAACTTCATTAGCATCACAGTAGGTTTGGTATAAAGGTGTGGTGTGTATGTGATGCTGAGCTTGGGTACTGGTGATAATGAAGGTGCAATGGGTGAGGGTAACACTTACAATCTAGTGATGAGGATGCTGAGGGAGGCTGATATCCTGTAGGCTACAGAGGGCACCATGTAGGAATGGATAGTTGTTTATCTTCTCCTAAGCTTTTCCTTGATTTGGGACAGTTCGAGGTAATAGGAAAGGTCTACCTAAACAATGTATGAAGTTAAAACTTAGAGATCAGGAGGTATTTGTGTGTGTCATACAAGGATAAGAACAAGCAGCCTCACCTGTTGTCCACCGTAGCAAGAGCTGTTAAGACACAGGTAACAATCAGGAGAAATGTTGTCAAGGAAAAGCTAAATGTTGTCAATATCTACAACAAGGTGATGGTTGGGGTTGATCTAAACGATACCAAACTATTTGTCTGAAAGACGCACAATGAAGTGGTCGACAATTTTTTTTTTTTTTTTTTTGCAGTATTAGGCACCAGTGTACTGAATGCTTGCATTATGTACAAAGCTAACACCAATGCACAACGACCACTTCGAAGACATGACTTCATAATATCTCTAGTCTAGTACATACATTAGTAGGAGACTTCAGGCCTTTCAGAGGAGTAAAAAGACGGAGAAGTCAAGAGAAAATTAGGGCTGCTAGGGCTAGACAGGACATTCCCCCTCCCACACATGACATTGCTCAGCCAGTACGTGTTCATAACATTATAAAGCTACCAGGACAAACAAGAAGGCAATGTGTAGGTGATCATGCTACTAGGGTGAGGTCCAGAGTGAAGTGTTCAACGTGCAATGTGGTAGTCTGCCCAATATGTGTTGGAAAATATCATTCATGAATAGGCTATGGTAGCATGAGAGACAGACAGAATAGGTGATTTTCTTAGACAGTTTTCCCACTGTAAATACATCTTTCCCAGATACACTCAACCTACGTGTTGAATACCTGATGTGTATTATTGATGCTACTACCAAGGCCAGGTTGTTATTTTTATGGAGTGTGAAGTGGCGAGGGGCCTTGGGAATAGCATACGAAGTACACACCAATGTAGCCTACACATAGGTTCAGTGCATATGGGAAGGTGCATTTACAATGGAAAAACTCCCAAATTGTCTGTGCGGAAATTCTTCTTTGTCTCAGTTGATTTTTACTTGAATTTTTTATTATTTTATATTTTGCAGGCGGTGGTATATATATACTGTATATAATAACTCGGAGGGAAAATGAAAAAGGAATACCAAGCTTTCGTCTATTTCTCAAGACATCTTCAGGGTAAAATGTCTTGAGAAATGGACGAAAGTTTGGTATTCCTTTTTCATTTTCCCTCAGAGTTATTCTGCATATATACTGTATATATTAGACAGAGCAGAACAGTATAAGTATTTTCATATGGTAGCCTACATCTCCAAACATCCTGTCTGAAAATGTACTATACGACAGTACGTATTTACTGTCTGCCAATACTTCTCTTATGGATATTGTGCATATTATCCATTGTTTATGACAATAAATATCTGAAAGATACAGTGTATATCATGATGTGATAGCTTGGATACAATGCCGTTTGAATACCAACTCATATAATATTATAAATATCACTGCAAGCAGTAAGAATACTTTGAGTAGGGCACTATAGTCCGCGAGGCATCTTTGTGTATACTTGTAATATTATTTGAATTGCTACTGAAACGACTTTGTATATGTGGAAAACAGTATTATAGTTTTGCTAGTAATATGTTTATTGCATTAGTTACTTAGTATGACAAGGTGTTGTTATCGATTTCAACAATAAACAAAAAATATTCACTCTTGCGGAAAGTAGGGGGGGAGGAGCAGTGCTGCTAGATACCAGAACATTTCTTTGATTTAGACAATTTTGATGTCCACACAGGGAAATTTTATAAAGATTGTTGAAGAGTAAACAGAGAAATGTTTATCATCAAGAGTAAACCGAGACATTTCTATCGTCAAGAGTATACAGGGAATTTGTAAGGCAAAAAGGTAAATTCTAAAGTTGAAGAGAGAGAGAGATTTTGTCCAGCGTATCTAGGCTATATAATCTAGCTAGCATCACTGGCTGCCGGGAGGCGGGAATCGATTCCTTGAAGTTGTATTCCTTGGAGTCGACAGAATCAATTCCAGAGTCGACTCCTGAGATAGATAGGCTATACATCAATGATCAAATTACCTCAAAACATAATTTCTGGAAGTTGTAAATGATTAGGCTTTTATTTGAGGTTTACAGAATGATTTATTTACCTTGTGAAATACCTTTTTGTGTAATATCAAAGATAATTCCTACATTATATTTGTTTGAAAAAAGGGTAACGTTTTTTTTCGTAGCCTGTCAACAAACTACATCTTTTTTCACTTAAATTTCCTTTCGTTGTAGCCACCTCACAAGTAATGAACCATAGGCCTACCAGCTTCATGTGTGGGTAACTGTACAAATAAAAGATACATTGATCATATAAAGATTTCTAGTATGAGACTGTGGAAGGCCTTGTGTCACTCTTTAAGTATAGTATATAAATAAGATTATAATAAACAGTAAGATGTGTATAGTGAAGTGAAGATGTGTATAGTGTAGTGAAGATGTGTGTGTGTGCTGTGAAAATGTGTGATCTTCAGTGAAAATGTAGCCTACATAGTGTAGTGAAGATGTGTATAATGTAGTGAAGATATGTATAGAGTAGTGAAGATGTGGTGTGTTGTGATGATGTGTATAATTAAGGTAATGGAGATGTGTGTGTAGTGAAGAAGTGTATAGTGTACTGAACATGTGAATAGGGTAGTGAAGATGTGTATATGGTAGGCTTATTGGAGATATGTGATGTGTAGTGTAACACCCAGAAGTGTGTTGTCTTGTATCAAACACATTTTACCACTTATAAGCCACATGGAATCTTACCATGATGGCTGTATATGTTAAAGCATAAAGTGTGTCATCACTTCCTCAGTTTCAGTTCACTCTGATTTACACAGAAACATTAATTTTACTCATCAGTCCCAGGCAGTAATTTCACAATTATAAAAACTCTTTCCGCACATTGGCTTAACTTAGACTACGGTTTTTTAACTTACACCTAAATTTTCAACAACCAAATAGTCAACATAGTAAACACAATTATAAATTAAATATCTTTAAAACATTATGAAATATGTTAAAACATTCATAATACAATCTCTCAACAATCGAGTTATCCTTCAGGCCAGCCCTAACTTAGGCACAAATAGGTCCCCCCATGGAGCCAGTTTATCTTTTATAACCCTGTCAATGCTATATATACGTCAGGTTATAAATTAATAGTTAATATCACAACACTATAATAGCCTTGGCTTTACTGTTTTTGTGTGTACAGTATTAATATTCTACAGGACATGGGTACGTGTCGCGGTGTGCGAGGCAGGTGACGAAATTCACTTCGTTAATTTGTCAATTTCTGTCGTATATTTTTCGATATGACTTTCTTAACATACATATGAAAAGTAGTAGAAAGACTCCTGTCTCTCTGGGTACACCCATATGCTGAACACGCCAGCATTATCTTAAAAAATGGCAAAGAATGTTGGTGAAATTGATGCTCCGACGTGATCAGCTGATGTTTGTTTTGAGTCAATGGGGGTAGGGAGGACAGCCGACCAATAGAAAATTGGCTTCACTTCTGTGACGTTAAAGCCCGTGTCACACGAGAGATATTTTCTGGCATCTTTTGGTATTTTGCTACCAACTGATGCCCGTACTGGTAGGAAAAAGTGCGCGTGTAGTCACACGGTGGATTGGTCTACCAGCACCTTCCACTGGCGTCTTCCCGAAACCAAAACAAACTATGGACCAACAGAGACGACGTTGTATTGCTGCGCTTGACCTTAATTTGTGTGTTCTGGCACATTATATGCCAAGAAAGCGTCTCTGTCATCAATTATTTATATATATCTTACCTCTTTATTATATTCTTTCATTATTATTCATTATTATTATAAGTAGTAGTAGTAGTAGTAGTTAGAAAGTGAGTGAGTGAGAGAATATTATGCTCTCTCCTCTCTCACACACACACACTCTCTCGTTCCCAATTTTCAGAGAGAGAGAGTGTGTCTGTGAGAGAGACGGAGAGCAAGCAAAATACTGAGAGAGAGAGAGAAAGCAAAATACTGAGAGAGAGAGAGGGAGAGAATGAGTGAGCAAAATACAGTGAGAGAATGAATGTGTGTGAGAGAGAGAGCAAGATACAGAATAAGAGATTGAATGTATGTGTGTGTGTGAGAGAGAGAGAAAAATACCAACCAACAACAAAGAAATAACAACAGAGAGAGAGAAGTGTGTGTGTGCGCTTATAAGGCCATCTCCCTGGGATATTATTTCTTGAGGGACTCGGCCAAAAGTGTCCGACAGTCCGTGTGACATGGGCTTTATAATTATACACTGATCTCTTCAGTGTTTATTTGCTATAGCCTGGGTTTATAGTGTCCCACAAACATCTGTTTTCGTGATACATCTCACAAAGGGATGCTACAACATCCCTGGACCAACCAAAATTTGCCATTTATCTAGATAGTGAGGAATCACTCTATACTGCAAGGTCAAGGGAACTGCGGCGTCGTCTGCAGCTCCTGTATGTAAACAAAGATGCCCGTACTGGTGGCAAGAAGACGAACATGCGCGTCTTCCCGTTTACTACCAGTACGAGCATCTTGCTACCAGTACGGGCATCTTTTCCTACCAAAATACCAAAAGATGCCAGAAAAAGTGTCCGTGTGACATGGGCTTCTCCCCAATAAATGATAAATAAGTAATTATAAGACATCCTTCTCGCCATTAGTAGGTAGGAGTTGAAGATATATTAGTGAATTTGTAGTGGCTTTTAGCCACAAAATATCTCTTATTGGTATTAGGTGAACCAGCGCAGCTGTATGCTATAGAGACATCATCAAGGTAGCCTAGGTTAATCTAGTATAGAAGCTACCTGATGTGTTCCGTGACGACATCGGAAATCGAAATTCCCGGCGCTAGCGCTGGTAGTGACACCTAGTGGTGGCCTATGGTACTAATGACCCCCTGGTGGCAGGGCAAGGATCCTTCCTCGTTCACTAAAAATGAGAAGTATCGTAAAGAAAGGAAATAGGTTCCAAAAGGGAGGAGGGAGGGTAAAATCTGCGCTGGTTCACCTAATACCAATAAGAGATATTTTGTGGCTAAAAGCCACTACAAATTCACTATTATTGGTATATAGTGAACCAGCGCAGCTGTATGCTATGCGTGAGAAGAGGAGGCGGGAGGAAATTGGAGGAACCTAACTGGAAGGATCGCCCTCACCAGACTTGTTGTTGTTGTAGTTGTGAAGGTCACTCGTAGGAAGAGTCGATGTGTGAATATAGTCTCCCCTGCGACTATGAGTGGGGAAACTCCTTTAAGGAATAAAAGGATAACCAAGAGTTGTGTCACAACCAAGGTATTATATCGTAAGTCTAAACAAGTGTTGGGTAAAACACTTGTTAGGACGAGATTATGTTTATTGAACTATCTGTATCTAGAAAAACAAGATCTATGCAAGGTTGGATACAAGATATTTGTTTATTTACAAATACATAAATGTAAAAGATGAAGAAATGGTGGTGAGTAATGGGACCGTTCGCATGAAGCGTGGATCTAGCGATTGACACCACATACTTCCAGATTTTTAATTTTTTATTTTTGTATTTGGTACATGGACAAAATTGCATATAGACCCTTCTTCGTTAAAATAACGTATTTACTATGATTTTAGTATTCCAGTAAACATTTTAAAGACGTTAAAGTGCATATTAATGAGCTAGTAATATAGTGTGAGAAGTTTTATTGTGCTGTACTATGTTTGGTGTGTGTGCCTCAATGGATATACATTCATCGGTTTTATATATACATGTGAATATTTCTTGATTTTTAATGTAATATAAATGTTCCAAGTGACCACCAACAAAGGTAATAACAGAAAAATAAATTATTTCAGCAGATACTCGCTGCCTACAGTACGACATGCTTAACAGTCAAAACAATAACAAACACAGCAACCAAGTGATGTATGATGTGTTCTCGTAGTAGTATCGGCTTGGTGGTGGTAACTGTTTCTACTGGGCATGATTTTCCCTCGTGTGATTTATTACAATCGACAAAGAAGGCTTCAATACAAGATGAAGATGAAGATACAAGACTCAATCTGATGTTTGTTGATATTCGTTCATACGCTAGCCAGCCTCGAAAGCAGCAGACAGTACGGGGTACTACGTGACTATAGCTTTTTCAGCCATTAAACTCGCAAGAAACCAACACTAAATTATTCTGTTTCATTACACTGTCGATAAACTGGATTATTTGACTTCATAGTGATATCAATGGAACTGCTAAGGTGTGTGTTCGTATAAATACTAATACTAATATAGTTTTTAAATCATAATTATCGTATGTTACCCTATATAAAATACATACATATCTCGCCATGGTTATGGTGTTTGGAATATTTTTATACAAGCACATATACACAAACTACCTCTTGACAAAAATATTTTATACTAATATCAATGAATATTTGCCTTAAAAATAGTTAAATATCTCCGTATATATGAATTGAAACCTCTCTTCACCGAGTCAGTGTTCTATACGCTCGTACTCCCGCTTACAAAAAATGCTTTATTTTCATATTAATCACTTTGCTATTGACTCATGAGAGCATTTATTTATAAAAATAGTTAATATTATACTTCAATACCTATGTAAAATCAATAAATCTTCAACCTGGGCCTTATACAACCAACACCAAAGCACAACATAAAAAACATCACAAATTATTATGTGAGCTCATAGATAGGTACTCTTATGTTCTTAAGTGAATCAAAATAATGTTGTTAGTATAATATCATGACAGGGGGCCTGTGGTGAGCTAATTTGCATTGTCCTTTTTATAAAAAAGGTAATGTACAAATCTGGTGGTATGTGGCAGCTTTTTTCTTCATGCGAACGGTCCTATTACAGGATGGGTATGACAGGTGATAGTGAGTTACCTGGCCTGACCTTTACCCCTCGGGTTACCCCCCCCCCCCTTTTCTTACCATGACGTCCCCTGATAGGTGGTGACGTAACAGTAAGGTCAGGGGGAGTAGCTAGAGCTACGCATTGAGTGGGATTCACCGAGTGATAAAGATATCTCGTCCTGAAGGAGGTAGTAGAGGCCCATCCCCCCAAATCCTGTACCCTCTCCACCGAGTGAGTCCTAATGAAGGAGAGTGAGGCAGCCATATCCCTAACGCTGTATGCTTTAGGGGCATGTCCAGGGTCTGCATTATTAATCACTCGGCAGAGAAGGTGAGTGATTGATCTGGGAGAGAGAGGCACACCAGACTTGGAGTTATAGAATAAGTGGTCTAGTGAAGCCTCTCTCGTAACATCGACATAAGTTTTTTAAAAACATGAATTTGGCAGAGTGGGTGAATACCTCCATCCAGCTGGAAGGACGGAAACCCGAGGGGGCCAATTCTGCTATGTGCTTGCTCATTTTTGCTAAAAATGTGGGTGAAGGTGAAATCGTTAAAAAGGTTGAGTTAAAATCTAATGAGGAGAATGAGGGGTGTCGGGTAAGAGCTGCCAGCTGAGAAGCTCTATACTCTGTAGCTAAAGCTATATTCTGTAGCTAAAGGAGATGGTTTACGTTAAGTGTGACCCCCTCGAAGGTCAGGTAGGTAAGGACACGATGAAGGGTCCCAGGCCGGAGTTTGGGTATGATGCGGGGCCGTACCTGCCCTAATCCCCATTCAGAGAAGGGTGAGTGGTCTCTCGGGAACCTTGATCTTAAACCCAAGGAGAAGGGGGTCTGACAGGGCGGCATGGTGTGCTAAAATAGTCTTGCCCACTGTTATGTTTGTGATAACTGTTTGCTGAGGCTACACTGTAAAACTTCGAGCGTGTAGACGTAGTGACACTTGAAGCGGTGCAGCTAACGTGCTGGATAGGCAAGCTAGTCTCAGGTGAAGAGGATGGGACATTGTCTATATCGGAAACGGAAGCCCTTGTATATCTTTTTGGGCGTCTGTCGAGCCAATCTTAACACCCTCATTGTAATTGACACGTTTGTCGATACGTGCTCCTTGAAAGGGGCGTGTATCCACCAATCGTGCAGGTACAGTCGGCAGCACAAGTTCGCATCATCTCCACTTACGTATGCTAGAGTTAAATTGACATTATGACAATTAAAACCTAAAGAAGACAATTCTACCTCACAAATTATAAAAAGCACATGCTGTTAGGGTAGAACAAGGGTAGAACACCAGCAAAAATACGCGGACGAGATGGAAGCGAACCTATGCTGCCGGCTGCGCCTGGGAGTGGGGAAGAAGAGGTGAGACGGAAGGTGGAATGGTACGTGCCAGTACTATCCCTTTTGTAGTGGAACCTGGGCCACTGATAACATCTTGGAGTGTTGGGGCTTCAAGAATATGTTTTGAGCGCTCAGGTCGGTCACTAGTCTCGTCCCGTCCGAGTTTACTCGGGTACTGTGACTCGGTGGGACAACAATACCTTTCTCTTAGCTGGTTCCACTCCCCCATTTTCTCCGTCTTTCTCTCAAGTGCAGGCTGACTGAGGGTATCACCTAGGGAGACACGGAGGGCATGTGTAGTGGTAAGGGAAAGAAGTTCAAGTGTAAGACTACTGAGAAAAAAGTAAATTTGCCTCGGGAAAAGAGAGAGGCGAATAGAATAAAATTAATAGGTGTACGACATATGACTACACCTTAATATCACAAATATTTCAAAGAAATAAAATGATTGAGTAAAATGAATTCACCGGAACCGTAACTCATGGACAAGAAGGCCGTGTTTTCCTACCTCCGCTGATCAGTCTTGGGTGAGCCAGACTGGCGCCCACCGCGTCAGTCATCACTGGGGGGGTCATTGTGGGGGTAGGTGGAGGTGTGTTCCATTCAGTGTAGTCTCCCACGACAGAGCTGGTGCCTACTCTGTCCTGTGTTGGAAGGATGGATAGGTGTGCGTGGGTAGAACTGTGTCTGTTGCCTTGCTGGCGAGTGGGTCCTGTGAGGCACAGATATTAATGGTTTGGTCTGTTGAGGAGGGATGCAGCCTACGGGCAAACAGAACTGTTAGCCTAAAAATAAGTATGTGACAAAACATCAAATTTATAATTCCCCAAACAGGTCCCTCAGACATAGGTAAAGTTATCTACGGATAAACAGAACAGTTAATATAGGAATGTATACAATAATTATGTAACAAAATATAATATTTATACATTCGCACACAGGTGTACTCAACTTAGGTAAGCTTACGTTGGTGTTACCTGTATCGAACAGTTAGTATAGGAATGTATAAAATAAATATGTGGCAAAACATCATATTTATACATCCACACACAGGTACACCAAAATTAGGGAAACTGACTTTGGTGTGACATGTTTAGAAAGTTAGTATAGAAATGTATAAGATACTTATGTGACAAAACATAATATTTATAGTTCCGTACAGAGGTAAACCAAACCTAGGCAGACTTGAGTTGGTGTTACCTGTATAGACCCTTTTAGTAAAGGACTGTATAACTGTGTGGAAACATATTTATAATTCGACACATAGGTACACCCAAATTAGGGGAACTTACATTGGTGATACATGTATAGAACAGGTAGCATAGAAATGTACAAAAGTATAATGTAACAAAAGGTTATATTATCATTCTGCACACTGATACACCAAACCTAAGTAAATTTATGTTGGTGTTGCCTGTACCGAACAGTTAGTATAGGAATGTAGAAAATAATTATGTGATAAAACATGATATTTATAATATCGTAGTTACACCAAACTTAGGTAATTTGAGTTAGTCTCTTGTCACGTAGGTTGGTGAGGCCCGTGTGACGCAGAGAATAAGGTCTGGATTGTTTTGGTGGGCGCTGCCTCCGGACAATCAGAACAAGTAGCACACATTTGTCTAGACTTATGTGAACTCACGTAATACATCCATTTGTAATTTTTCTCAACCCTCGATACCATCGGATATGAAAAATAAACATAGGGAAAAACTGTGTAAACTAATGTGAATCCACAAAGTGAGCAATCAAATTTGTAATACCCCTTGTATTATCAAATTAGCAAAAGGATGTAAACCTACTTTTGCGCTGCCTGCTGGTCACACAAAGCAGGTGAGAGTGGGCCTGCCTTAACCACTCCTCTCTGGGCCAGCTGTTCGGGCTGCTATCCCTGCCTCCACGAACGTCCTAGCGGAGGCCCTGCAGGTCGAATGGCGCCCTGGCAGCAGACCCTTCTGTCATGGTCGTCAGTGACGGACCAGGACGTCACTGTATAAAATACACAATAAAGACAATGGGTGAGTAACATTATATAACAATATATAATTAAATAAAGTTGGTATATAAGTGGCAAAATTTCAGCGGAAATTTGTACTTACTGGAGTTTGAGGCCAGCTAATTCATGGACGCAGTCCGCCAGTCGCCTGAGGTAGTTCCGTCCCAAGGGCATGGCTGCGCCTGTAGCCAACGCGTGGGTTAACTCCTGACGCGCCGAGTCCAACGACGTCAACATCATAGTCTCAGTTTCCTACAGCTGGTAGGACACGGGCGGCTCTAGAGACAGGATGGGAGATAGTAGGCTCCACCCCGACCGACCCCATGCGAGGCCGGGGTAGGTATAGGCAAGCGAGACGGCAGGAGCTGGGGGAACAGAGTCGGGACTAAAGACGACACCATGTCAGACATCGAACGAGGCATGTCCTCCATAGACACAGGTTCGGCATCTCGGTGCAGCCTTACGGCTGCGCACGGGTGGCGACGGAATGTCTAAGTCACCTTCTCCTCTGTCTGCTGGGAAAAATGCATCCGAGGACAGGAAGATTTTAGGAGTATCAGAAGACCTATCAACCTTCCATGCCTCGGATGAATTAAGTTTATCTATATCCACCAAGAAGCCCATAGCATCCAAGGTGGTAACAGTAGAGACCTTCGAGGATGACGGTGTAGGTGTGGCAATGGTGCGAGCCTTGTAGAAGGGCACCTGTTCCCCCAGAGAATCCGCCCCCCACTTCAGGATGACATCCTCGCGTCGCACCCACGCATCCGGGTGGTCTGTGTCAGGAGACCACGCCACCTCAGGGGGGGGGGGGGGGGGAAGGAGGACAGGGCACCGCATCCTCCTCGCCTCCACGCATGAAGGGGGGACGGGCTCGTGGGGTAGGATACCGCATCCTCCTCGCCTCCACGCATGGGGGGGACGGGCTCAGGGGGTGGGGTGGATGTACGCCACCCCTCCACCCCCCCCGAGACCGGACCCAGACCCAGACCCAGACCCAGACGCCGCACATGGAGCCGAGGAGGCCTGATGAGGTACGGGAGGAAGGGGGGCTGATCGTCGGTGGCGGTGTGTCTTCTTGAGAGAACTGGTCTTGGCTTTAGTTCTACGCTTCCTCCCCCGAGAGTGCCTCACAGAGGTCACTAACTGAGGAGTCGGCGGCCTAACCCCGCTGGGCCCTGGTAACGTGAGGAAACCGAGGGTGACCGAGCTACAGACTGACTTGTCTCTGCCTGAGGGGGAAATCCTCGGAACTGTCAAGGGAAGGAAGCAGGTCAATTGGGCGAGACAAGGATTCTACCCCTTGTGATTCCGAATTACCTGATGCAGGGTACTGAATTCTTGATAATCCTAATTCAGCCCCAAGTGAAGGGTCAGCCCATACCAAGACAGACCCATCACGATTTTCACCACCCGTCTTGTTTCGTCATGCGAAGAAAGTTTCCTACAAATGAAGTTGCGAAATAATGTCGATAGAATATGGGGTGCTGACAGGCCTAACCCACCTGGATTTGGTCTAGCCAGGGCGACAATCGATTGTAGTAGTCCGTCACCAACTTGGTTGCCCTTACAACTTGGGTGATAACTACCAACTAGAAACAACCTTTTATTCTCTTATAAGTAAAGAAAAAGAAATGTTTTGGTAGTGCTGACTAAAAATGGATTTCTATTGTTGTAAATATTTCTTTTAAACAAATACACAGGATGAAATTAGAATACTTATAATCCTGTAAGATTTTTTTTTGCCACCTTATAAACTACCCTGCCAGATGAAGAGTACTTCATTTCTTTTATGTCAGTTGGTATAGAATACGGTAAAGCAAAAATACTTCTCCATGTCATCCTATTCCTCTTGTATAATGTTATTTAATTATGTTTAGTTGTGCTGTTTTAATTAGTTTATGTACCAAGTGTCACGTGACATAGGCTAATATTTCAAGTTTTTCAACTCTCTGGATTTCCATTTCACTATTTCACGTGAAGTAGGTATAAAAATACTACAGTCTATTGGTTTGTCAGGCATATGGGTATAGTATCACCTCTTATTATTACTATATATATTTATCAAGGTCCCAGTTTTTGCCCAGGTCTGGTCCTGCTGGTACTTTACCACGGTTAGTTCCTGGTTGTTTGCCCTATTTAGGTCTCGGTAGTCTGCTACGGTTTAGGTTTAGCTTAGGTAAGGTCAGGCTATTTTCAAAATGTCCAATATGAGTCCAATATCTTGGAATTTCCGAAGAAAATTTCATAGAAGAAAAGTGTCTTAGAATAGTATAAATTAGAAGGTAAAACCATTGTAATGGAAAACGGCAGTAGAATTGATAATTACCTATATCATCATTAAACTGCAGAAGACAGAATACAGTTTTGGAGTTAAATTAACCATAGTTGGGGTGACGACAGGAATGTTAAGTCATTGCAATGTTTAATGGGTGTCCTGTAGCGTAGTGGTTAACGCGCTCGGTATACGGCCGAAAAATCTTGGGTTCGATTCCCAGGCAGGACGGGGACGGATGGGCGATCTCCTTACACCCATAGTCTCTGTTAACCTACAGTAGTAGGAACCTGCTGGTGTTAGTGGGCTCGGTAGGGTCCCTGCTGGGGAGGTGGAGAGTTGGTTGCAAAGACTAGGGTTGGGGCGCATATTCCGAAACTGTTGTTAATTTCGGCACCATCTAAAATATCAGCCAATCAGGCGCCTTTCTCTCGTCATGACGTCACCTCCGATTAACCGATCACACTCCGAAAGGTATGACGTCATAGCTTGCTTTTATTGTTATAAGACTTATTCACGGTAGAAGTGATCATTTATTTCTTCATACCTCATTAATTTCATTATAAATACAAATACTTATTTTGGTTCTTTGGTTACAAACAGGATAATGGTAGAGGATTAACATTATAGTAAAAAATGTGTCAGTCCTATAAAAAATGAACTAAAAATTAAGTTGAAGTGAAATAGTGACTAGTGAAATATCAGCCTCTCACCACTCACGAGTTTCCCTTGTGTCATGACGTCAAATTCCGATTAACTAATGACTCGCGCTTATCCTCGTCGTGAAATAATAAATAATATAAAAACATTGCACTCCTTTACAACAGCTGTCATATTTTCCAATACACAGTTTCGAGCACTAATTAACCCCTAGAGACCGGGACACGACATACACCATCATACGTTAAGAGCCGGGTTACGGCATACACCGTCACAGCGATTTAGTGCTATTTCCCGCCATGTAGGGCTAGTTTTTCTTGTCGTTGGGCGAGAAAATGCACTCACAATATCGATCCGCTACCCACTCAGTCGATTCTGGGACCCCACGATGGCTGGGCAATTTTTAAGTGTTTACCCTTGTCCGAATTTGTGCTCTAACGGTCGTAAGACAATGTACCTACCGAAATCCGTTGTATCGGGGTCTTTTAAATCGATAATTAACTATACTTGTGTATGAATGTAGAGTAACGTAATTTTAAAGTACACTTTCTTGTATCCGGAAAGTTCTCGTATCCGGAACGTTCTCGGTCCCACTGGTGCCGGATAAAAGGGCTTTCACTGTATTACTATTACTATTATTATTATTATTACTATTATTACTATTATTATTATTATTATTATTATTATTTTTGCTCTTCTAGAATAATGAGAGCTAGATGGCGGTGGCGGCTGTCCAGGGTAGCTGTCCTAGCCGCCAGCCGCCGATACACTCTTAAAAATGTATTGTTACAGAATGTATGTAAGTGGCGGCTTGATCCATCTACACACACAGCCGCCAATGGAGTGTTTCATCTGCCACACACAGGTTAGGTCCCAGTAGTTTTTTCCAGGTTAGGTCCCGGTAATGTGTGTGTGTGTTTGGAGGCTTCTGATTCCTCCAAACTATGCCACAAAACAACCTCCTTCCATATGTGTGTGTGTGTTAGAGGGAGTGAGAGTGTGTGTGTGTGTGTGTGTGTGTGTTAGAGGGAGAGTGTCCGTGTGTGTGTCTATTTACCTATTTGTATTTACCTATTTGTGACATACGGAAAGAGAGCTATGCTCGTGTTGTCCCGTCTCTATTATCCCAATATTTATCAAACTTCTTTTTAAAGTTATGTATTGTTGTGGCATTAACCACTTCTTTGTCTAGACTCTAGGAGTCTAGAGCATTCCAAATATCAACAGTTCTATATGGAAAACTGTACTTTTTAATGTCTCGTGCATCTTCCCTTCTACACATTCCTTCCATGTCCTCTTGTGGTCCGCTCATCCCTCACTATCAAATCTTCTCTGTCAATTTTCTCCATTCCTTCCAGCAGTCGATACATTGCTATCAAATCTCCTCTTGTTCTTCTCTGCTCCCTCCAAGGTCATTAGATCCAATCTCAGTAATCTCTCCTCATAAGGGAGGTCCCCCAAACCTGGTATCATCTTGGTTGCAGCTCGTTGTATCCTCTCCAGTTTCCTTATATCCTTCTTCAGATTCGGTGACCAAACCACTGCTGCATATTCCAGCCTTGGACGTATCATAGTTACAATAATCTTCATCATATTTTCATCCATGTATGAAAATGCCACTCCTATGTTCTTTAAAAGATTAAAAGTTTCCCCTACAATTTTATTAATGTGCTTTCCCGGTGCCATATCGTCCTTAACTGTTACTCCAAGATGTATTCTGTGTTCTTCTTTTGGATGTCTCTGCTTCCCCTAACATGTATACGTTCCCACATGTCTATGTTTACTTTAACCAAATTCTAGTTCACTGCACTTCCCTGCATTAAAATCCATTTTCCATTCTTTACTCCATTCATAAATTTTATCCAGATCCATTTGGAGCATATCACAGTCTTCTTTCTTCTTCACGTCTTTCAAGACCTTGGCATCGTCAGCAAACATTCTTGTGTAACTTTGTACCCCTTCAGTCATATCATTTACATAGACTGCAAACATGACTGGTGCCAGTCCTGATCCTTGAGAAACTCCACTATAAACACAATTATATGTAGAAGGCGTTTTCCATTGCTAATTTCAACACTTCACTTCCCCATGATTCATCACTCCCTTCAGTAGTCAACTCCTCCCAGTTTACCTCCCTACAGTTGAAATCACCCATAATAGTCAGGTTTCCACAATTTCTTATAAGTTCCTCCATGTCGAGTAATGATTCTGTTTGTAGTTCTCTGTGCTCTATATTATTCCATGCCCTTGTTTTAGGTGGTATATATATTACTGCAAAGTTCCTTGTGGTTTTACCCTCACTTTGAATCCCAACTTTAATAAGTTTAACATTATTCCTCCCATAGGTTACTTCATCCACCTTTAGATTCTTCTTGGTTAAGATCATAACTCCTCCTCCTTGTTTATTTGTTCTAGACTTTAACCACAAATTGTATTTTCCATCACCTATATTTAAACAATCGATGGATCTATCCAATTTTATTTCTGTTGGCCCCACGTACAATATCTGGTTCTTTCCTTCGGAGATGTTAATTTAATTCATTACTTACCGCAACCACCCCATTTACATTACTATAAGTCACTTTTAATTTTCTCTCACCCCTCCCCTGGGCTTTATGTACTATTTCCTTATTTTCATGTTCATCACTTTCCAATAGAACACCCCTTTCTCTCTCTGTGTTCTCTCCTCGTTTTTGCCTTTGCCTCATTCCACAATTCATTGCTTTTTGCCCTTCCCTGCTCATTTAGGTCCTTTTTAATCCAAATGTCCTTATATTCCTCCTTTGCCAACCTATTTGCCCCTGCCAGGGCTTCTTCAGCATCCACTTGTGACTTGAACTTAATCTTCAATGGCCATTTTTTACCTTGATCATATTTTCCCAACCTTCGAAACTCCTCTACTTCATCTTCCAGTTTACTGCCCTCATTCTCAATACCGGTATATATTGAATATATATCTGTCTATCTATAGCTCTGACGCCTCGTTTCCTCCGGGAACTCCCTCCTAGGGGGTGGCCCCGGCAGAAGTGTCTCCAGTTCTCCCTGTTCCAACACTCCCTCCTTACTTGTTCAAACCCTCTTCTGCCCCTTACGTTTCTCTCCTTCACATACTCTTCCACTCTGTTTTGCCATCTAATATTGAATATAGTGTACAATAAGTATTTACTGTACATACATTCATTACACACACACACACACTATTTCACATCTATTGAAGAGTGTGTGTGTGTGTGTATGTTTGGAGGACCCATTTTCTCCCATTTATTTTTTTACTTCAAGGTAATATACAGTCGGTATGTATGTATGTATGTACAGTCTAATTGTCCTGTGTGCTTTATAAATGATATACAGTTTGTTTGTATGTATGTATAGTCTAATTTATATAATATACAGTTTGTATGTACAGTCGTGGTCAATAATAATAATTCACATATGGGTATCTCAAACAATTTACTGTCTAATGTTTTCATATGATGATGTTATTATTTTAAGTACATGTAATGTGTAGCTGCTTGTATTAAATTAAAAGATGGTAGTTAACGTGTGTGTGTGTATTATTGTTTAAAGTAGTGTGTAGCTGCTTGTATTAAATTAAAAGATGGTAGTTAACGTGTGTGTGTGTATTATTGTTTTATGTAGTGTGTAGCTGCTTGTATTAAATTAAAAGATGGTAGTTAACGTGTGTGTGTGTGTGTGTGTGTTATTGTTTTATGTAGTGTGTAGCTGCTTGTATCAAATTAAAATATGGTAGTTAATGTATTTATTGGAAAGTTTATCATCTAAGGAACAGAGAGAAGCTGTCAAACTCTTACTTGAGTTATTCCTACTGTATATGGATGATTATATTTGACCTCGACTGTACAACATGCTGCCTACGACACAACAGGCACTCCTTCTCTCTTTAGGCTAATGATAATAACACACAGGTTAACTATCATCTTTTAATTTAATACAAGCAGCTACACATTACTTAAAACAATAACACACACATACACACACACACACGTTAACTACCATCTTTTAATTTAATGCAAGCAGCTACACACTACTTAAAACAATAACACACACATACACACACACACACACACAGGGTAACTACCATCTTTTAATTTAATACAAGCAGCTACACCCTACTTAAAACAATAACACACACACACATACATTAACTATCATCTTTTAATTTAATACAAGCAGCTACACACTACATAAAACAATAACACACACATACACATACATTAACTACCATCTTTTAATTTAATACAAGCAGCTACACACTACTTAAAAAAATAACATCATATGTGAAAGTGAAAACATTAGACAGTAAATTGTTTTGAGATACCTATATGTGGATGATTATTATTGACCACGACTGTATGTATGTATGTATCTATATATATAAAACAGTCTGTCTGTCTGTTTAGCCGCTATGCACAGCCACATCGTTTCACCTACGTAATAATTTTTACATACGTTTTTTCTCTGAGACCTGAGGAGTCTCTTGGCACTATATATTTTTTTCTTTTTCAATGATTAACCCCTTAAAAACGACTTTTTTCATTTCTTTCACCCCCAGCTGACTTCTGGGGGTGAATTTTGTCAATTTTCAACTTTCATGTAAGCAAATTTTGTTCTGGCAGAATGAAAGAGCTTGAATTTACACACCAGAAACTGAAAACGGGAGCTTCCTAGGTGACCACAAAAACGTATGACAAGAGTGTCAAAGTCCAAAAATAAATAAAATAATATCCCCTGTAACGCAACAAAGAAAACCTCATACGCTCTGCATAAAAGAAAACCTCACTCTCTCTATCTCTCTCTCTTTGGAGGAATCAAAACACAGAGATAGTTAGAGAGTTAGATAGATAGTTAGAGAGTTAGATAGATAGATAGAGAGTTAGATAGATAGATAGAGAGTTAGATAGATAGATAGAGAGTTAGATAGATAGTTAGAGAGTTAGATAGATAGATAGAGAGTTAGATATATAGATAGAGAGTTAGATATATAGATAGAGAGTTAGATATATAGTTAGAGAGTTAGATAGATAGATAGAGAGTTAGATAGATAGTTAGAGAGTTAGATAGATAGTTAGAGAGTTAGATAGATAGATAGAGAGTTAGATAGATAGATAGAGAGTTAGATAGATAAATAGAGAGTTAGATATAAAGATAGAGAGTTAGATATATAGATAGAGAGTTAGATAGATAGATAGAGAGTTAGATAGATAGATAGAGAGTTAGATAGATAGATAGAGTTAGATAGATAGATAGAGAGTTAGATAGATAGATAGAGAGTTAGATAGATAGATAGAGAGTTAGATAGATAGATAGAAAGTTAGATATATAGTTAGAGAGTTAGATAGATAGTTAGAGAGTTAGATAGATAGATAGAGAGTTAGATAGATAGATAGAGAGTTAGATAGATAAATAGAGAGTTAGATATAAAGATAGAGAGTTAGATAGATAGATAGAGAGTTAGATATATAGATAGAGAGTTAGATAGATAGATAGAGAGTTAGATAGATAGATAGAGAGTTAGATAGATAGTTAGAGAGTTAGATAGATAGATAGAGTTAGATAGATAGATAGAGAGTTAGATAGATAGATAGAGAGTTAGATAGATAGATAGAGAGTTAGATAGATAGTTAGAGAGTTAGATAGATAGTTAGAGAGTTAGATAGATAGATAGAGAGTTAGATAGATAGATAGAGAGTTAGATAGATAGATAGAGAGTTAGATAGATAGATAGAGAGTTAGATAGATAGATAGAGAGTTAGATAGATAGATAGAGAGTTAGATAGATAGATAGAGAGTTAGATAGATAGATAGAGAGTTAGATAGATAGATAGAGAGTTAGATATATAGATAGAGAGTTAGATAGATAGTTAGAGAGTTAGATAGATAGATAGAGAGTTAGATATATAGATAGAGAGTTAGATATAAAGATAGAGAGTTAGATAGATAGATAGAGAGTTAGATAGATAGATAGAGAGTTAGATAGATAGATAGAGTTAGATAGATAGATAGAGAGTTAGATAGATAGATAGAGAGTTAGATAGATAGATAGAGAGTTAGATAGATAGATAGAAAGTTAGATAGAGAGTTAGTTAGATAGATAGATAGATAGATTGATAGATAGATAGAGAGTTAGATATAAAGATAGAGAGTTAGATAGATAGATAGAGAGTTAGATAGATAGATAGAGTTAGATAGATAGATAGAGAGTTAGATAGATAGATAGAGAGTTAGATAGATAGATAGAGTTAGATATATAGATAGAGAGTTAGATAGATAGATAGAGAGTTAGATAGATAGATAGAGAGTTAGATAGATAGATAGATAGTTAGAGAGTTAGATAGATAGTTAGAGAGTTAGATAGATAGATAGAGAGTTAGATAGATAGATAGAGAGTTAGATAGATATAGAAAGTTAGATAGAGAGTTAGTTAGATAGATAGATAGATAGATTGATAGATAGATCCCTGGACAACGTCGGGTATCCCTGCTAGTGAGTAATACTATGATATACAATAATACTTTTCTGGTCCTCAGGTTATTAGGAAACAGTTGAGGGATTAAAGATTAAAGTTAATTAAGGTAGGTTTGAGTTAATAGTAATTTACATTAATTAATATAGAATTCATCCTTTAATTAACCTCAAGTGACAATAAAAGCCATCACTCAGAACTCACACGTTAAAGTTAATTAAGGTTGTTTTTTTGGTAGTTTGGGTTAATAGTCATTTTTATTAAATAATATAGAATTCATCCTTTAATTAAACCTACATTGAGAAAAATTATCTAGGATTAACAGAAAGCTGTATAAGTTGTTTTTATTTTCTCAATCTATTTCTGTTAA
>JAWZYT010003940.1:60000-67500 GCA_034508575.1 Petrolisthes manimaculis | reverse complement strand
AACTTGGTGACATCTTAAGTAAATACTGTATATAGTAATTAAACAGTAAGTAATAAACAGATCATAATTATATATAATACACTCGCAATCCAAAATATATATCCAGGCTTGCTTTGAATACCCTGATCGAGTATTAAGCGAGCTCAAGCAAATATTTCACTCTACAAGGTGACAGGTAAGTTGAACCTCCACTCACACCCGATGTCACAATCAGCCTCTGCCCTATACTGTATTTCCCAGGAGTGTATAGTAGGGAGTTACTACTACTGCTACTGTATCCGGGTGTTGGTGGTTCATCTTTGACCGTATGATAGCCACTTGTCCAACTTCGTCTTGAAGGTGTCCAGCTATCCCTCTTTTCTTACTACTTCCTTCCTGCTTGCTGTCTCACCTCTCTATCAGTTTTCTGGTGCTATATGACCTCGCTGTTGCAGCACCTAATATCAATCAATCCATCAATCTTGAAGGTGTCAATACTTGTCCTTGTGGTGTTCCTGACTTCCTTGGGGACAGCATTGAAGATCCTTGTTCCTTTCTGTACAAAGCTATGTAAGGTGATTGTTTCAGCCTTCTTTGTGGCTGATTCAATGCCTTGTACAGTTGCCAAAAAAGGTATTGCGACGACTATTGATACAACATTGAATATATTAATGTCCATAGTTGCTTGTAGGGATTATAAGTACAGTATGTATTACAGAAGGATATGTATATTTCCTTCTGTTATACATGCTTATAGTCCCTACAAATAGTTGTGGATATTACTATGGTTAAAGTTCTATCAAATTTGTTGCAATACCTTTTTGGCAACTGTACATAACATAGTCTTCCACGTCTTGGATGTACATTGACCATAATTTGTGTATTTGGGATATGTTTTCCAGTATCTTCCATACATAGATGATAATGTGTCTATCCCGTCTTTTCGTAAAGAGTACAACAGCCTTAGGGCTTTAATTAAGGCATTCTAAATAGTCTACATTTTCCATGCCTTGTATTCTTCTAGTGAAGCTCCTCTGTACTCTTTCCGGCTCGGTTATTTCACCTACTTTGTATGGGCTGACTACAATACAGTAAAAGTCCAGTAATTCGTCCTCCAGTACTTCGGAAAACCTGTTTTTCCGTCAGTTTTTAAAAATAGTCCCATTCCGAAAGTCTCCTGAATTTTCGGCATATTTTCCAATTGGTAACTAAGCAGAAACGGCAGTTTTGAAACAGCACCGCAAGGCACGAGTCCAGCACTTCATTGCCTTAAATTTGCGTTGGCTACAGTCTGTTTGTGTCTTGTTTTCTAGTAAATATTAAAAAAAAATATACTTTGTACAGTATTAATATTTCATCAGCTCTAGTATTAAATAATATTAAAAACACTACTGTAGAAAAATAATCCAGTGTTTCGTGATATTCAATATTTCGGCAGCTGTTTGGTCCCGAAGGTGACGAAATACAGGACTTCTACTGTACTCGAGTTTGGGTAAAATTATAGTTTTCCACAGCGTTACCATACAAACTCGATCCCTGGTTTTAAATGTCCTTAGCACCGGGTCATCCTGACATATTTCTTGCCGCTTCGGTGATCTTGTGAATGTGGTGTGAATGTTAGGTCATTGCTCATGAGTACTCCAAGGTTATTCACATGAATCTTCTCTTGTATTAATTGTTCATTGGCATAGTAGCAGGTATTCTCTTGTACAGTATGTTCTTTAATGAGCCATACCTCATCACCTCAACCTTTTCATTATTGAGAACCATCCTATTCTCCTCAGCCCAGGTGATGACTGTATTTAGTTCCCTCTGTAATGTGTACATCCTCTTCCTCTTTGACCTTTACAGAAATCTTGGTATCATCCACAGAAGAGGTTGCCTTGGTATGTTGCAGACCAGCATTAATATCCCCCATTATTTTATATAAATAGTAGGGGCCCCATCACTGATCCCTGAGGTACTCCACTTACAGCTGGTGTAGGATCTGATAGATATCCCTGGACTGTTACCCTCCGTAACCTGCCAAACAGAAAGGACTGTATCCGCTTGCCCAGATTTCCTGATAACCCTTGCCTTTTTAGTTTGCAGAGTACAGTACTTTGTTGTAGTCCGTCTTGTCGAATGCCTTAGCAAAGTGGGTGTAGATGACATGTGCAATAATATCCTTCTTTCTGTATTCCAGGAGTGTTTGGTAGTGTTCCAGCAGCTGTGATAGGCAGGACCTTCCAGTACGAAAACCGTGCTGACCATCATTGAAGGCCTTGTTTTTTTCCAGGTGTACCACCACATATTTCTTCACTATCTTCACCATTAGTACCAGCCCTCCCATACTTGCATGTTCCAGTCCTGTAGTATCAGCATATACGTTCCTTTCTCACATGTTGCTGGTCTGTCTGTTTGAGTTGGTGGTTTTTGTTAGGCATCTGAGGCTTCTTTTGCTTACTGACATTGGATACCTCAAACTCGCCGACATTTGTGGCTTTGCTTGTACTGCAGGTTTGTGTTTCACTGTTTGGTGTTATTTGCCGTATTCCACTAAGGTTTAATAAGGTATTCTGGTGTGCTGCCTAACCCCTGGTCCACCTCTGTTCTGACTAGTTCCTCTCTTTGGTGATCCAGTAGTTGTGTTTTTGATGGTGTATCACCCACACTGGTTGTGTGTTGATCACCTATATTTTCTGATGGGTTTTTGTTTGATTTACCCAATTGATTTCATTTATTATTGTTTTGCTTCTATTGCCTCATTAGCTTCTTGTATCCATTTATCATCATTGCAGGGGCAAGTAGCAAACCTTCACGTGGTGCCCCTGTTAATCTTTGGAGACCAATTGCTACACCATGCCCAATGTCCAAAGGTGCTAAAATGATATCCCAACAAAGCTCAGAGTCCTCAGCCTCAACGTTGAAGGAATGTCTGCAACAAAGTCAGAAATTATAGCCACCCTAAATGCTGACATTATCTGCCTCCAAGAGACACACAAGGACCTGGTGCCACCAAAAATATCTGGCATGCACCTTATTATACACCACCCCCACCCAAGTCTGGTCCATGGAAGTGTTATCTACACACGGGCCAAGTCAGTAATCAAGACCAATACTGACCTTTCCAATGGAAGTCTAGAGATACTCCAGGTATCAGGAGTGCAGTCTGGTCCCTCATTGTTCCGACAGGAATATTTTTACAAGTTGCCACGGTAAATTTTTACAAGTTGCCACAACAGGATTTCACTGAATTTTTTTTTATTTCCTAGAAAGATTTAGTGACTACCGGGACCTAACCAGGGCAGACTACCAGGACCTAACCTGGGCAGACTATCGGGACCTAAGCAGAAAAAAATATACAGTAGAAATTAGTCAGACCTCACCTGACCTGACCTAACCTAATCTGGACTGGGACACACTACTACATTCCTCTATCTCACTTAACACTTATGTATCAATTGAATCATGTTGTATTGTAGGTGAATTACACAGGATATTTTATTTTTTCATGGTCTTATTTTGTAATTGATTCATTAGTAAGTCAAATGATTCGCAACTTCAGCAAGACCTGGATACAAGACATGGATTGCGAGTGTACAGTTGGACACATGAATGGGTGGTACAGCCCAAGTGAAAGATGGTCAATTTCTCCCAATATCAAATTCCTTAATGCCAAATAGGAGACATCAGAGGCAGAAGTCAGTATTGAGGATGGTGTGTGTGTGTGTGTGTGTGTTTTCCTTAGTGCCAAATAGGAGACATCAGAGGCAGAAGTCAGTATTGAGGATGGTGTGTGTGTGTGTGTGTGTGTGTGTGTGTGTGTGTGTGTTCCTTAGTGCCAAATAGGAGACATCAGCAGGGGCAGAAGTCAGTATTGAGGATGGTGTGTGTGTGTGTGTGTTCCTTAGTGCCAAATAGGAGACATCAGGGGCAGAAGTCAGTATTGAGGATGGTGTGTGTGTGTGTGTTCCTTAGTGCCAAATAGGAGACATCAGCAGGGGCAGAAGTCAGTATTGAGGATGGTGTGTGTGTGTGTGTGTTCCTTAGTGCCAAATAGGAGACATCAGGGGCAGAAGTAAGTATTGTGGATGGTGTGTGTGTGTGTGTGTGTGTGTGTGTGTGTGTGTGTGTGTGTGTGTGTGTGTGTGTGTTCCTTAGTGCCAAATAGGAGACATCAGAGGCAGAAGTCAGTAATGAGGATGGTAATAAAAAGCAAGTACTGCACGTGATAATAGACAATGGTTACTCAAATGAGACAAGTATCTTTCACCTGGGCTGTACCACCCATTCATGTGTCCAACTGTACATACATATATGAATTAATAGTATTGTAACTGTGCATTGTTTATGGGGGAAGTACAGTGTTGGTGTATCTGCAACCACTGATTCCTCCAAAGTATTCCAAGCAACAGGACACCCTTTATTTTCACTAATTTAGATCTGCTTCCTGGCATACTTTGGAGGAATCAAGACTCACCGCATACTCCTTCAATTACTAACCAAACCAAACCAAACCTAACCTGTAAAGTGTAATGCTAGCCTATATTATGATAATTTAGATCTGTTTCCTGGCATACTTTGGAGGAATCAAGACTCAATGCATACTCCCTCAATTACTAACCTAACCTGTAAAGTATAATTGGAAAGTACACACTCACCACACTTTCACATAGATAATAATAAAGCACAGAACACACACACACACACACACACAATATATCAGCAGGGCTATTAATAAATAAACCCAAAATAATTCATGTTGATTTCTTTAATGGGACAATCTCTTTGTTGACAGAAAAACAAAATAATATTGGAATGTTATTGCTTCCTCCAAACTATGTCAGGAAACAGACAGCTTTAATATAAATAATCACCTATTAGTAATATAGAGGTGATTTGTTTCCTGACATAGTTTGGAGGAAGCAATAACATTACAATATCATTTTGTTTTTCTGTCAACAGAGAGATTGTCCCATTACAGAAATCAACATGAATTATTTTGGGTTTATTTATTAATAGCCCTGAGTGTGTGTGTGTGTGTGTGTGTGTGTGTGTGTGTGTGTGTGTGTGTGTGTGTGTGTGTGTGTGTGTGTGTGTGTGTGTGTGTGTGTGTGTGTGTGTGTGTGTGTGTGTGTGTGTGTACTGTATGTGTATGTGTACTGTATGTGTATGTGTACTGTATGTATGTGTGTGTGTGTGTGTGTATACAGTATGTATACAGTATGTGTGTATACAGTATGTGTGTGTGTGTGTGTGTAACACACAGGGCGATGTGACGCGTCTAGTGTGGTAATTATAAGTTAGCGTAAGTTGCTTGCTTTGCATGCTCTCTCGCTTCCAGTTGCCACCGCTGGCTAGCCTCGTGCGAACGGAGG
The DNA here is from genome assembly GCA_034508575.1 of Petrolisthes manimaculis. Classification (NCBI taxonomy): domain Eukaryota; kingdom Metazoa; phylum Arthropoda; class Malacostraca; order Decapoda; family Porcellanidae; genus Petrolisthes; species Petrolisthes manimaculis. The sequence goes on along the minus strand of JAWZYT010003940.1, from coordinate 62,161 downwards.
AGCCGAGTGCGTAAGTCTCCCCCTGCCAGTACACAGCCTCTCCATCGTCAAGACCTTTGTTGTGCCTCCTTGTGGCCACACACGGTAACTGGGTGCCTTGTGGCCCCAGGCTAAACCAGCAGAGGATCTCAGAGAAGCAGGGGGCCCCAGAGGTGTGAGACTATGGCCCACCGACGTGTGGACATGCCCTGGTCCCACACCAACCCCTGCCCAAGCCCAGTGGGTTATCCTTGGCTGGACTTGAGCTAGGGGAGTAAACCCCGAAATTAAATCTGCTTCGGGGTGACGTAATAGGCAAGACCCAACAGACCGGGCTCTTGGCACGCCCATGCAGCAGCCCGTTAGTCCAGTCGTCAAGGTCTTCACCTGCCACTGGATCACCTGATGGACTGCCAAGATAGTGGACTGAGGATTGTGCACCCACCTTCCACTTAAACAATCACTGCACAAGTCTTGCCTATGCTGACCTTTTTACTCCTACAATATATTTTCATTTCCTTTCCCTTTCTCCAACTCCAACACGTCCTCCGGCGATGGGGAAGGGGCGGTGGGGGCAGGTAAGGTTGTTACTGGCAGCCCTTAGTCCCGACCCTGCACGTGAGGCGGCCCTGGGGTGAAGGTCGCTGGGTGGCTGGGACAGGAACAGCGGCCTCCTTCGGCAGCTCCCAGGGCGACTGGGCGGCCCTTTCTTGGATCCACATCGCCCACCCCGCATGGGGAGGGGTCTAGAAAAGGTGACCCAAACATTGCCTGTTCCGACCTCCACGGGCAGGTAACCGAGCCTCGCCGTGGCAACCCCCATTTCGGTCCAAAAAGAACAAAGAAACTCGTAATTGGCACATGGAATGTGCGTACACTACTAGACCTCACCGATAATGAAAGACCCCAACGCCGAACAGCTATTATTGCCCATGAGCTGAAGCGATATAGAGTGGATATAGCTGCCCTCAGTGAAACACGACTATCAGCAGAGGGATCACTCACAGAAGTAGGAGAGGGCTACACCTTCTTTTGGAGAGGCTTGCAAGAGGGAGCCCGGCGTATTCATGGAGTTGCTTTTGCAGTTAAAACATCACTGCTCACTTCAATCCCTCAATCTCCCACTGGGCACAGTGAGAGGCTCATCAGCTGGCGCATACCACTAGCAAACCACCGTAATGCCACACTAATCAATGTCTATGCACCTACACTAGACACAGACGAGGAAATAAAAGATCGATTTTATGGACAACTAAATTCAATAATGCAGACCATCCCTCGCGAAGACAAAATAATTCTTCTCGGAGACTTTAATGCCAGAGTCGGGCGCAATCATCATCTATGGGAGGGAATCATTGGTCACCATGGAGTTGGAAAATGTAATGACAATGGTTTACGCCTGTTGACTTTCTGCTCCCAGCATGAACTGGCCATCACAAACACAATGTTCCAACTCCGTGAGATGCACAAAACCACCTGGATGCAACCAAGATCCAAAACATGGCATCTACTCGACTACGTCACTGTAAGGCAGCGAGATCTGAGAGATGTAGTACTTACAAGAGCAATGCGAGGTGCCGATGGATGGACTGATCATCGCCTTGTCCGTTCAATCTTGCAATTGCGTATTCGACCTCCGATACGACGACAGGCACCAAGGCCTTGCCTTAATATCAAAGCCCTCAACGACCAAGAGAAACGTGCTGCCCTTCAAGCAGAATTTTTGGCAAACTTAGCACCACCAGCTCCCAATGACAACCCAGCAACAACAGACACCTTATCTGTAAGATGGCGCACAGTAAGTGAGGTTCTCCTCAACACTGCCAGAAGTGTGCTTGGTACGATCAAAAGAAAAAACAGAGATTGGTTTGATGAGCAAGCTGAGGACATTCACCAGCTCCTAGAGGAAAAGAAAAGGGCTCACCAGTCAGTACTCACCAATCCTAATGCAAGAACACGTGAAAACCTTGCTGAACTCCGTTCAAGAGTCCAGCGTGAGACTAGAAAAATGCAGAATGAGTGGTGGACCAAGCTTGCAGGTGAAATTCAGGGCTATGCTGATGTAGGAGACCAACAGCAATTTTACAATGCCCTCACGATGGCATATGGGCCTCAAAGTAATAGCTTTTGTCCCACCCGGAGTGCTGATGGATCCACACTCATTACTGAAAAGTCTGAAATT
>JAWZYT010003940.1:22500-55000 GCA_034508575.1 Petrolisthes manimaculis | reverse complement strand
CCCTACAGGGCGCGAAATAGCGCTAAATCACTGTAACGGTATATGGTGTGACCCGGTTTCTACCGTATGTCGGTATATCACGTCAACCGGTCTTTAGGGGTTAAGAGACACTAACTGGGTTATCGAGTATATATTAAAAGATACTGAATATATATAATGGAGTTGATATTGATTGGATATTGAGATTTAACGGACAAAATGGGGGTTAACCTTGTCCGTTACTGGAAAATTGACTGTGTCCTTGGGGATAAATTGGAATTAATACTATACTGTACAGTTGCCAAAAATGGTATTGCGACAACTATTCATATAACATTAAGTTTATAAGTATGTATGTATTACAGAAGGATATGTATATTTCTTTCTGTTATACATACAGTTAAACCTCGTTATTTCGGACCCCGTTATTTCGGATTTCGGTTATTTCGGACACAATCCGCTGGAGATTTTTTTTTGTCTGAATTTTGGTTTCTCTATTTTTTCCTATTATATTTTTTACATTATACAGTAGGTATATTATTTACACATCATTACATACCTATTTATGTATATATACAGTTGACTCTCGAATAAATCCGAGGAGTTCTTATACAAAACGAGTGAAATCATAATGAACTTGTCAGGAAATTATATCACTCATCTGTGAAGCGTGGGTGTGTGTTGCCACCACTTCTCCCGCACTCCTTCCCCCCCCTATCCTCGGTCTCGATTCACCCTATAGCTCAAGGTCAAGGGAATATAGGCCTAACCTGCCCTGTCAACTTGTGTGACTATCTCGTTTTTAGTAATAACGAGTTAACCACTAGCTTCAACAGACAGTCATGCCAGGTGGTGCATTTACAAAACAGAAGGCCATATCCTTCGATAGAAAGAAGGAAGATGTTTCTCGAATAGATAAAGGAGAAGGAAACACCAGAGTACAGTATGGCTAATAAAATGTAAACAATCGATATCCCGTTATTTTCCCCCTTCCCCCTACCACCTAGACCACTACCACGCATGCGTGATTTGTTATCTTTACAAGCGCGGGTTGGAGACTTGGAGTGGTTGCGTATCACTACATCATTCTTGTTTTTATTAAACAGTATTAAATAGCTACTCTGATACGTCCCACTATACGATCACGGCAAGAAATAAACTCATCTCTTCACCACACAAGGTAAATAACATTTAGGTATATTATTTACACATCACTACATACCTATTTATGTAGATATATCTGTATTTTGTGTTAATTTTTGTACAAACACGTTTTTTTTTGTTTTTTTATTTTTATTTCGTACCCCTCGTAAAAATTCGTCGCAATTACGGTCAAACCGCAAATACGGACACCCTCTCCCCCCCTATTAGTCCGAAATAACGAGGTTCAACTGTACTTATAAGTATGTATTACAGAAGGAAATGTATATTTCCTTCTGTTATACATGCTTATAAGTATGTATTACAGAAGGATATGTATATTTCCTTCTGTTATACATGCTTATAAGTATGTATTACAGAAGGAAATGTATATTTCCTTCTGTTATACATGCTTATAAGTATGTATTACAGAAGGAAATGTATATTTCCTTCTGTTATACATGCCTATAAGTATGTATTACAGAAGGATATGTATATTTCCTTCTGTTATACATGCTTATAAGTATGTATTACAGAAGGATATGTATATTTCCTGCTGTTATACATGCTTATAGTCCATATACAAATAGTTGTGGATATTACTATAGTTAAAGTTCCATCAAGATTTGTCTCAATACCCTTTTTGGCAACTGTACATGCTGTGCTGCATCCATATAGGGGTAACTCAAGTAAGAGTTTGACAGCTTCCCTCTGTTCCTTAGATGATAAACTTTCCAATAAATAGGTTAACTACCATCTTTAAATTTAATACAAGCAGCTACGCACTACTTAAAACAATAACAAACACACACACACACACACATGTTAACTACCATCTATAATTTAATATAAGCAGCTATGTACTACTTGAAACAATAACACACACACACACACACACACACACATACATTAACTACCATCTTTTAATTTAATACAAGCAGCTACACACTACTTAAAACAATAACATCATATGTGAACGTGAAAACATTAGACAGTAAATTGTTTGAGATACCCATATGTGGATGATTATTATTGACCACAACAGTATTTGATATTGATGTTACCTGTGTGTATGTGTGTATGTAACTTGTCTAATGCAACACACTTGGTGAACCATATACTGTGTGTGTGTGTGTGTGTGTGTTACCTAGAGCAACAGAACTCATGAACTGTGTGTGTGTGTGTGTGTGTGTGTTACTTACCTAAAACACCACAACATATGAACTGTGTGTGTGTGTGTGTGTGTGTGTGTGTTACTTACCTAAAACAACACAACATATGAACTGTGTGTGTGTGTGTGTGTGTGTGTGTGTTACCTAGAGCAACAGAACTCATGAACTGTGTGTGTGTGTGTGTGTGTGTGTTACTTACCTAAAACAACACAACATATGAACTGTGTGTGTGTGTGTGTGTGTGTGTGTTACTTACCTAAAACAACACAACATATGAACTGTGTGTAAGTGTGTGTGTGTGTGTTACCCAAAACAACACAACATACATGTATTATGAACTGTGTGTGTGTATGTGTATATGTGTGTGTGTGTGTTACTTACCTAGAGCAACACATTTGGTGAACTGGTCCACTGCAGCCTTAGACACACAGTATGCCAACACACCAGGAAACTGCAACAACACAAAGAAACATAATACATTAATATACACACACTTTACATACAGTTGTGGTCAATAATAATCATCCACATATGAGTATCTCAAACAATTTACTATCTAATGTTTTCACTTTCACATAAATTATGATATTATTGTTTTAAGTAGTGTGTAGCTGCTTGTATTAAAATAAAAGATGGTAGTTAATCTATTTATTGGAAAGTTTATCATCTATATAAGGAACAGAGGGAAGCTGTCAAACTCTTACTTGAGTTACTCCTATATGGATGATTATATATGACCGCAAATGTACTATAATTGTTTCTTAGAAATATTAAACTGTTAAAACGAAACCTAATACAGTACATTTACCCTATATTCTTATATTCTTCATAATAACATCAACAACAACATCATTATGAATCAATTTGATGCCATAGATGGAGTCAATTATAGATGGCTGTAACGTTTCTGGACAAAGAAACAGACAACAGAAGACTCTCATAATTATCTCCTCCGCTCCTCCTCCTCCTACTCCCCCTCCTCTTCTCCTCCTCCCCCTCCCCCTTCTCCTCCTCCCCCTCCTCCTCCTCCTTCCCCCTCTCTTCTCCTCCTCCCCCTCCTCTTCTCCTCCTCCCCCTTCTCCTCTTTTCCTCCTCCTCCTCCCCCTCCTCCTTCTCATCTTCTCCTCTTCCTCTCATTCCTTCCACCTCTTAGTTCCATCATTGTGTGTGTGTGTGTGTATGTGTGTGTGTGTGTGTGTACAATCGGCACATATGTAACTTTACTGCCAGTTGACATTTGTCTGTTTATGTGTATTATGTGCTGCTTCTCATGATACTTATAATCAAAGAAGTACAGTTGCCCACACATAAATCTGGTACACCTCGCTACTTGTGAGATACAGTACTGTACCTACAACAGGAAGGAAAGTAAGTAAAATGTTATAGTTTGTTGACAAGCAGATAATATTAATATTTTATTGTCTGCCTGTCAACAAAATACAGTACAACTTTTTTTCACTTTTTTTTCTGTTGTAGCCACCTCACAAGTAACGAGCCATACCAGCTTCATGTGTGGCCAACTGTACATACATTATAGATGAACCTAACATCATAATCACCACCACCACCACCAATGTTCCAATAATTTATTTAAATTTTGGTGCGCACGCTAACAAACAAACTGGGTCATGAACAAGAACATGAAGGAAAACCCTTCAAAAGCTCCGGCTCTTAATGATTCAAGTGAAATGAGTGAGTGAGTGAGTGAGTTGAACCCCTTTTAAGAAATGATTGCCCCAAGAAGAGAGAGTGAGTGAGTGAGTGAGTGAGTCAGTTGAACCTCTTTTAAGAAGTTGTCGCCCCAAGAAGAAGAACAACAACAACAACAACAACAACAAGAACAAGAACAATAATTACGATAAGACCTAGAGCTCTCGGCTTAGGCCGGAGCTAAAAAGAGAGAGAGAGAGAGAGAGAGAGAGAGATTAACATACCAAGTTAGAGGGAGCAGCATAAAAATGAAAACCATTAGATGACAAATTTTGTAGCCCATCCAAATATATCAACTGAGAATTTTTTGGTCTATCTATCTATCTATCTATAGCTCTGACGCCTCGTTCCCTCCGGGAACTCCCCCGAAGGGGGTGGCCACGGCAGAAAGGTCTCCAGTCTTTCCTGTTCAAACACTCCCTCCTTACTTGGTCCAGCCCTCCCCTCCCCCTCACGTTTCTCTCCTTTACATACTCTTCCACTCTGTTCTGCCATCTAACGGGTGGTCTGCCTCTCACACCACGTCCCACAACTTCACTTCCATATATACTGTACTGTACAGTTAAACCTCGTTATTTCGGACCCCGTTATTACGGATTTCTGTTATAACGGACACAACCCGCTGGATATTTTTTTCTGAATTTTGGTTTCTCTATTTTTTTCTATTATATTGTTTACATTATACAGTAGGTATATTATTTACACATCATTACATACCTATTTATGTATATATACAGTTGACTCTCGAATAAATCCGAGGAGTTCTTATACAAAATGAGTGAAATCATTATTAACATGTCACGAAATGATATCACTGTCGTCTGCGAAGCGTGTGTGTGTGTATGTGTGTTGCCACCACTTCACCCTCGCTCCTTCCCCCCCCCCCTACCCTCAGTCTCCATTCACCCTAGCCCAAGGTCAAGGGAATTATAGGCCTAACATGGGTTGTCACTTTGTGTTTGACTCACTCATTTTTAGTAGTTTACGAGTTAACCACCAGCTTCATGTCAGGTGGTGCATTTACAAAACGGAAGGTCATATCCTTTTATATCAAGAAGGAAGGTTTTTCTCGAACAGAGAAAGGAGAAGGAAACACCAGAGTGTGTGGTTGATAAAAGTAAACAAACGATATCACACACTATCTCCCCTCTTCCCCCTACTCTCCCCCTACCACCTCCACCACCACGGATGTCCCAGACTCATTTCAGTCATTACTCAAAATTGCGTTATTCGAGAGTCAACTGTATCTATAATTTGTGGTAATTTTTGTACATACATACACATTTTTTTATTTTTTTTTACCCCTCGTAAAAATTCGTCGCCATAACGGTCAAACCGCAATAACGTACATCTTCTCCCCCCTATTAGTCCGTTATAACGAGGTTTAACTGTACCTTCTTTACAAACTCCTCACCTTGCATTCTCTCTATATGTCCAAACCACCTCAAAGTATTACATTTCACTCTCTCAACCACTCCACACTCAATACCGATTGCCTTCTCACTCATACCACATCTCTTATACACACTTTCATTACTTTCTCCATCCCACCTTGTCAGTCCACATGCACCTATCAGATAACTCATTTCCACAGCACCTATTCTTGACTGATGAGCCCTACTCCATGTCCAGGTCTCCGACGCATACGTCAGTGTTGGCAGGATTATACTATTTCGTAGTCCCCTTTTCACTTCCATACTCACACTTCTACCCTTCATTATCCTCCCCAGTGATCCTATGACCTGTCTACCCTTCACTGCTCTCTCCCTAATTTCTCCTTCCATACTTCCATGTTTACACATAACTGTCCTCAGGTACTTAAACTCCTTCACTTCCTCCATCCCCTCACCCCTCAGAGTTATCTCACACTTCGTCCCAGTTGGTACTTCCACTCTGTAAGGTGTAGCAAAGTCAATCACTTCAGTTTCTGCTCTTTCAAACACCATCACTTTACTTTTACCCACATTCACCTTCAGTTTCCTTCGCTTACATACAGACTGAAATTCGTCCACCACACTCTGCAACTCCCTTTCACTCTCAGCCATCAGCACAGTGTCATCTGCAAACAAACTTGCCGCCGCCAAGGACCAATTTACTTCATTCAGCCTCAACTTCACCCCCAGACCATTCACTTTGGCTTTCATCTCTCTCATACCCCCCCCCCCCCCCCCCCGATCAAATGTCACACATTTAAGGAGGTGTAGGAATAGGGGGACAGGCTAGGGGGGGTTTTGTTTTGGGGGTTGCAGGAGTAGGGGGACAGGCTTGGGGGATTAGGGGGGTGCAGGAATAGGGGGATAGGCTTTCTACCCACCCCAAGCCTGTCCCCATATCCCCCCCCCCCCAAGCCTGTCCCCTACTGCCACCCCACCCTTAATTAAATGTCTCAATTACCGCTAAACTAAGAAAAAAAAAGATCACATCAATAGAATATTTTCTTTTCAGAATTAATAAAGCATGCATATGCTAAATTTACGGGTAAAAAATTCCGGACACCCTGTACATACAAATAATAAAAATACTCAAATATACTAAAAAATATATATATATATGTATATATATAATCACGACCACACATATCATTTTTCTCTCTCTCACATACATATAATAAAAATACTCAAATGTACTAAAAATATATATATATATATACAGTATATATATATATATATATATATATATATATATATATATATATATATATATATATATATATATATATATATATATATATATATATATATATATATATATATATATATATATATATACAGTAGGGTCCCACAATATGCGAGTTTATGGTCGATGGACGAGCTCGCATATTGCGAATTCGCATCTTACGATACACATAACCTATGGGAAATACGTCTTATGGTCGATCTGCCCCAAAAAATTGCCGTAAAGTTCCAATTTTGTTGGTAATAATCCCTTAAAAAGGTAATTGGGGCATGATACCATACATTTCAGTCACATACAAACAGAAAATAATATATTAATAAATGAAAATGAGAAAATACACACTATCAATAAAAAAAAAAAAATGCAATTTTTCCCTTACCTTATATTCTAGTGGGATTATGTACAGGGGGAATTTTAAGATAATGCTAAGAATATTGTGAAAAATGAGTGTGTGTGTGTGTGTGTGTGTATGTAAACACAAGTTAAAACAGGAACTACAGTAAAAGTCCTGTAATCCGAATTGCAGGGGACTGAAGGTCATTCGGACTATTGGTTGGACCTCCAAATAGGCCTACAGATATGGAAAAAGAAACACACACATTATAGGATTACAGTAAACCCTCGTTATTTAGGATCAATTGAGGAGAGACCCTTGACGAGTTATCAGAAGATCTGAGATACCCGAGGGCTTAAATTTGATGAGTATGACTGATTGTCTGTCTGTACACTCACTCTCAAAACTATGTGTGCTTTCACTCGTATCTCTGGTTCCCATACACAGCTAGTAACTAAAATAATTCTAAACTTGAGCCCAAAGTATGGAAAATGAATGTTTATAAAGGTTATTCATTCTAAAAGGTTAGACCTAATAGCGTGTGTGTAGTGCGTGACGAGTTGACAAGTTCAGTTAACACCAATAATTCATGAGTTTCTACTCATACAAACACATTTCCTCAGTTTATATTAATTATTCTTTGTAATTTTCTCATACAATCACTTGCACTTTTCACCATATCAAATGTCTGTACCGGGATATGTGTTAAAAGTATGAAAAATGCCCGTATTGAGAAGTTGTTCACTATAAAGGGGTTAGGTTTATCACGCGTGTATCAAGCCAGCACCTTCTAGAAGGCTCTGATCAAGCGAGCATGAGTGACAGTGGGGTGGAAATTTCAGTTATCACTAAAGCTCATTGAATTTTCATTCGTGCTCAGACATTCCTTAGTTTGTATTCATTAATTTTGGTAATTTTCTTTGAAAAATCACTTCCACTTAATATTAATTTGCGCATAGGTACGCATAATAGGTGGGAGAGTGTGGATGGCCCAGCTGTACGCGAATCATGTAGGCATATGTGACGATACACCCGGAAAATCCCCACATAGGCCTCTCGGACATCAAAATTGAAATGTTTATTACCACTTTAAAAAATTCGGACTATTGGGATTTTCGGAGTATCCGTGGTCGGATTAACGGACTTTAACTGTAGCTTGTCCTCACAGAGTGACAGAGGAGGGAGACAGAGGCCTCTACCGCTGTCGTAACTTTAGTCAGTTGGTATCCACACTTGAATTAGCATTGATATAATGAGTGCTGCAAAGAAAACTTACCATCTAACACAGTTTGATGGTAAGAAATTTTTGGGCAAAGATTCTTCCAAGCAATGAAGATGTGCCCGAGGAGGATGTATTGGTTACATTAGAATTTTAAGTGATGCACCAAGTTTAATATAAAATACAAATGTAAATGATGGAATGAAATGTTCCAGCTGATATGAAAATGATTAAATGTTTATTTTGAATCTAATATCAGTGGTGACCTGTAGGCTAATTATTATAATGAGCTCATTAGGCATTTGAAAGAAAACAATTCTCCTCCATACTATTTTCTCTGAAATGTAGGAAAGAATTCCTTTATTTTATTAATCTGTTATGTACAGACAAAAAGGGCAACACCTAGTTTATTAATTTTCTAACTTTTCACATGCAATAATTGTGAACAATTAAAAATAGTTTGAAGCATTTTTATGTAAAATCTGTGGGAATTTCTGTTTTCAAAAGTGGCAACACTGTGCGAACGCCCGCCTACGGCTCGCATTTTAAAAAAAAAAGTTCGTATTTTAAGGAACTCCTCGGATTTACCCTACTTTGAGCCTCAGATTCGCATTTTATGGTCATTCTCGCATATCAAAATAATTAATTTTTATTATTTGGGGGTCCTCGCATCTTATGCGAATCGCATATTGCGAACTCGCATATTGTGGGACCCTACTGTGTATATATATATATATATATATATATATATATATATATATATATATATATATATATATATATATATATATATATATATATATATATATATATATATATATATATATATATGTATATATATAATCACAACCACACATATCTTTTCTCTCTCTCACATACAAATAATAAAAATACTCACTGCTCTTATTCCATTAACACTGGAAACATTGACAATATTTCCTTTAGTGTTTATAAGGTGAGGTGTAGCCAACATTGTCAGTTGATACATTGATCTGTAAATAATGTAAATATTGATCTGTAAACAATGCAAATATTGATCTGTAAACAATGTAAATATTGATCTGTAAACAATGTAAATATTGATCTGTAAACAATGTAAATATTGATCTGTAAACAATGTAAATATTGATCTGTAAATAATGTAAATATTGATCTGTAAACAATGCAAATATTGATCTGTAAACAATGTAAATATTGATCTGTAAACAATGCAAATATTGATCTGTAAACAATGTAAATATTGATCTGTAAACAATGTAAATATTGATCTGTAAACAATGTAAATATTGATCTGTAAACAATGTAAATATTGATATGTAAATAATGTAAATATTGATCTGTAAACAATGTAAATATTGATCTGTAAACAATGTAAATATTGATCTGTAAATAATGTAAATATTGATCTGTAAACAATGCAAATATTGATCTGTAAACAATGTAAATATTGATCTGTAAACAATGCAAATATTGATCTGTAAACAATGTAAATATTGATATGTAAACAATGTAAATATTGATCTGTAAACAATGTAAATATTGATCTGTAAACAATGTAAATATTGATCTGTAAATAATGTAAATATTGATATGTAAACAATGTAAATATTGATCTGTAAACAATGTAAATATTGATCTGTAAACAATGTAAATATTGATCTGTAAACAATGCAAATATTGATCTGTAAACAATGTAAATATTGATCTGTAAACAATGTAAATATTGATCTGTAAACAATGTAAATATTGATCTGTAAACAATGTAAATATTGATCTGTAAACAATGTAAATATTGATCTGTAAACAATGTAAATATTGATATGTAAACAATGTAAATATTGATATGTAAATAATGTAAATATTGATCTGTAAACAATGTAAATATTGATCTGTAAACAATGTAAATATTGATCTGTAAACAATGTAAATATTGATCTGTAAACAATGTAAATATTGATCTGTAAACAATGTAAATATTGATCTGTAAACAATGTAAATATTGATCTGTAAACAATGTAAATATTGATCTGTAAACAATGTAAATATTGATCTGTAAACAATGTAAATATTGATCTGTAAACAATGTAAATATTGATCTGTAAACAATGTAAATATTGATATGTAAACAATGTAAATATTGATATGTAAATAATGTAAATATTGATCTGTAAACAATGTAAATATTGATCTGTAAACAATGTAAATATTGATCTGTAAACAATGTAAATATTGATCTGTAAACAATGTAAATATTGATCCACACACACAATACAAAACACTCTTTAACACACACATACACACACACACACAATACAAAACACACTTTAACACATACACACACACACACAATACAAAACACACTTTAACACATACACACTCACACACAATACAAAACACTTTTTAACACACACACACACAATACAAAACACACTTTAACACACACACACTCACACACACAATACAAAACACTTTTTAACACACACACACACAATACAAAACACACTTTAACACACACACACTCACACACACAATACAAAACACTTTTTAACACACACACACACAATACAAAACACACTTTAACACACACACACTCACACACACAATACAAAACACTCTTTAACACACACACACACAATACAAAACACACTTTAACACACACACACTCACACACACAATACAAAACACTTTTTAACACACACACACACAATACAAAACACACTTTAACACACACACACTCACACACACAATACAAAACACTCTTTAACACACACACACATAATATAAAACACACTTTAACACATACATACACACACACACACAATATAAAACACATTTTAACACACACACACACACACAATACAAAACACTCTTTAATACACATACACACAATATAAAACACACTTTAACACACACATACACACAATATAAAACACTCCTTAACACACACATACACACACACTCTCTAATACACACACACACAAACACAATACAAAACATGCTTTAACACACACATACACACACAACACAGTCTCTTTCCAACAAATGCACATACATAAACTGACTGTCTCTCTCTCTCTCTCTCTCTCTCTCTCTCAGTCCTTATATATATATTAATCTGTCACTCTCTCTCTCTCCCTCTCTCTCTCTCTCATATTGGTATTCATGAGCCTGTCGTACTGTTCCAACTCTCTCTCTCTCTCTCTCTCTCTCTCTCTCATATTGGTATTCATGAGCCTGTCGTACTGTTCCAACTCTCTCTCTCTCTCTCTCTCTCTCTCTCTCATATTGGTATTCATGAGCCTGTCGTACTGTTCCAACTCTCTCTCTCTCTCTCTCTCGTACCTTATATTGGTGTTCATGAGCCTGTCGTACTGTTCCAACTCTCTCTCTCTCTCTCTCTCGTACCTTATATTGGTGTTCATGAGCCTGTCGTACTGTTCCATGGAGGTGTTGTCAATGCCGCCTAGTTCCAGAATACCCGCGTTGTTTACTAGTATGTCCAGCCGACCGAACCTCTGTACGGCCGCGTCTACAATGGCATGTGTGTCCGAGTCTTTGGTCACGTCACCTGTTGAGGGAGAGAGAGAGAGATAGACAGAGAGAGAGAGATAGATAAAAAGATATTATGTAATGATTATAGATGAAGGTAAAATACATGCATTGATTACTCCATTAGATACTATGTCTCAATCAAATTTTAATTGACCCAGCCTTGTAAGTGTTCCCTCCATATACATGTACAGTTGGACACAGGAATGGGTGGTACAGCCCAGGTGAAAGATACTTGTCCCATTTGAGTAACCATTGTGTGTCTATTATCAGGTATTTGCTCTTTATTACCATTCTTAATACTGACTTCTGCCCCTGATGTCTCCTATTTGGCACTAAGGAACACACACACACACCATCCTCAATACTGACTTCTGCCCCTGATGTCTCCTATTTGGCATTAAGGAACTTGATATTGTGAGAAATTGAACATCTTTCACTTGGGCTGTACCACGAATTCCTGTGTCCAACTGTACAACAAGGAAAAAAATATAAAGGTTAGTAATAATGGAAATATGTCTGGATATGATAAGGCATGTATGTATGCAGAGTAGAAAACAACATAAATATAATAAGAATAAGAATACTGTTAATAATATGTTATTTAAAAGTACAATAATAATTATAAGATTAAATTAAAAAAGGTTAAACATAAGGAGAAAGATGATCTGATTAAACAGATAAAAGAAAATAGGAAAAGAGAACCGCAGACATTTTGGAGGCTATTTAATAAAAAAAAAAAAACAAGCAACAAGGATATCACCATAAATTCTATGATAATTTTAAAAGACTTGCAGATGAAGATGAGGATAATGAATATGTACAGTATGAACTTGATGTGAATAATACAGGCTCTCTTAAGTAATGATCCAGTAACTGAAAATGAAGTACTGTAATAAGGAATATTAAAAAGTTAAAACAAAAACAAAAAAACAAGTCACCTTGAAATGATAATATAATAAAAGAACACATTAAAATTACCCAATATTAATATTATTGTGTCCATTATAATCATGTACAATTATTTAATAAGATATTGGACTCTGGAGATTTACCAAATGAATGGCTAATTGGTACTATAATTGCATTATATAAAAATAAAGGAGACATCAATGATACAAATAATCATAAGAGAATCACATTACTGAGTTGTACTGTATAGAGAAACTGTTTACATCTATTCTAAATGAAAGATGGACTACATTTTCTAATGAAAACACAATACTGTAATTAATGAAACACAAGATAGATAGATAGAAGCAGGTTTTAGGCAAGGATACAGTACAGTTGACCATATTTTCTTACTTAAATCAAAAATTGATTTGTTTTGCTGGAAAAAAAAAAATTGTTTTGTTTATTTGTGGACTGTCAAAAAGCATTTGACATGGTTTGGAGAGAAGGATTGGGGTATAAATTAGTAAGTTATAATGTAAATGGAAACATTTTAAGTTTAAGGGTAATAAAGAACATGTATAACAATATCAAATCATGTGTTATGTTACAACAACAAATTTATGACACATTTATATATATGTAATAATAAAGGGTGTAAGGCAAGGAGAAAACTTGTCACCTTTACTTTTTGTTTTTTATGTAAATGATATAGAGAGAATGCAAGGTGAGGAGTTTGTAAAGGTGTATGGAAGTGAAGTTGTGGGATCTGGTGTGAGAGGCAGACCACCAGTTAGATGGCAGAACAGCAAGGAAGAGTATGTAAAGGAGAGAAACGTAAGGGGCAGGGGAGGGTTTGAACAAGTAAGGAGGGAGTGTTGGAATAGGGAAAACTGGAGACACTTCTGCCATGGCCACCCCCTTGGAGGGAGTTCACGAAGGGAACCAGGCGTCAGAGCTATAGATAGATAGATAGATAGATATAGAGGAACAACTATTACAAGATAACAGTAGCTTTCCGAGTTTTAACGATGAAGTTGTGGATCTATATTTAAAATTATTTGTATTAATGTAAGCTGATGATACTGTGGTATTATTGTGTGATAGTGAAGATGGGATGAGAAGAACTTTGTTTGCTTTAGAGGAAAATTTGTATTCTTTAATTACTATTTATAAAGCATAACTTTCATTTTTTTTCCCTCTTTCCATATACCAGACAGACAACTAACAATATGCAAGAAAGGAAATATCATTTTCTTGTAAGATATGTGATAATTGTGTGAATATAGTTACACCCGCTACACAGGATTATACCATTATAAGCAGCATACCTTAAGTACTGTATAGTGGCCTACTATATAGTGTACTGTATAGTGGCATAAAGTATAATATTTAAAGGGCTGGGCTCCATACTTTTTGTAAAAGTCTGAGTAAATAAATCTATTATTCAATTCAATTTTAAAAAAATTCACACACACACACACACAGATTCTCTTACCTTGTACAATAAGTGGAGGAACAGTGTTGCCAGAACCATTACTACATTTCTCAGCAACACTCTTCAAATTATCAGCATTGCGTCCAGTGATACAAAGTGTTGCACCGAGTTGAGAAAACTTTATTGCCGTTGCAGCACCAATACCTGACGATGCACCTGTGGAAATAATTAATTCAGATAAATATGGAATGAATTACCGTTATTGCTTATGGTTTTTCTACCTTCATTACCCACTTATTTAAACCATTAATTTAATGTTTGGGGAGATACGACCCCCCCCCCCCCAATCTCCATAAACACTTCATTTTCGCCATATTTGAACTAGATTCGTTGGAAAAACACTACATGGTATTAAATAGAATTAATATGATCTCGTGTGCGCGGGCGTTTGCGTGCGCATCTGGTTGCTGTGCCAATGGAAGTCAATGACTCCTGGGCTTATGATTTTTAAGGTCGACAACAGGGTCGAGGTTTGTCAAAAAATCGGCACCCAAGGCTTGCGCGTGTGAGTTTGTGAGCAGTTTGGGATAACACGGTTGCAGAATTTTATCATCCCTGGGATCTCTTTCAGTTTGTGGTGAGTAGTTTACACCAACACATCTCCCTCACCTTGTGTGGTGGGTAGTGAAGATGTGTGCTGGGTAGTTTACACCAACACATCTCCCTCACCAGTGTGTGGTGGGTAGTTAAGATGTGTGCTGGGTAGTTTACACCAACACATCTCCCTCACCAGTGTGTGGTGGGTAGTGAAGATGTATGGTGAGTAGTTTACACCAACACATCTCCCTCACCTTGTGTGTGGTGGGTAGTTAAGATGTATGGTGAGTAGTTTACACCAACACATCTCCCTCACCAGTGTGTGGTGGGTAGTTAAGATGTGTGCTGGGTAGTTTACACCAACACATCTCCCTCACCAGTGTGTGGTGGGTAGTGAAGATGTATGGTGAGTAGTGAAGATGTGTTTTGTGTAATGAAGATGTGTGCTGATTACTTGGCAACATCGTAGTTGTTGTTGTTGTTGAAGTTTGGGGTGCATCCTGATGTACTTGAACAAGCCAAACTGTGTTACGATGGCTGCTTTCGGGATGTCCACTTGGTCGGGTGGGAACTGGTGACTAGATCTAACCGGTTGTTTGCCATGGGTCACCCCGGGGTCACCATTTGTAACCTGTGGTTACATGTAGTGAAGATGTTGGTTATCTCCACCTTGGGGTCAATGGCAAACAAGTATGGTATTGGTTTGTGTAGTATGTTTATTGGTGTCAGTGTTAGTGCGAAGCGAGCAGTGCCGCAGGCAAAAGCACCCACGGCTACGCCGTGGGTGGCGAAGCCAGTGCTTGTACAATATAATAAAAGTTGCCGCTACACCCCACCTGACCTGACTTAACCGAATCAGGACCGCGGGAAATTATGATAACGAGCAAAATAAGATAGTGTGGGAGCGATCTTGAAAGCAGCAGCAGTTGAGTGTTGTCATTGGCGCGGGCTCGGAACCAGTGTTGCCAGGTCTACTTGACGTTGACAAACTTTTTGCCTCAATTATTCCCTGTTTACTCTTGAACATTGATGGTATTTTAGATATTACATCTTGTAGAAAGTTTCCTGTTTACTTTTGAACGAGCTGTAAATTATTTCCCATTGTGGACTTCGAAATTCCCTAAAACAGAGAAATTTCTCTGCATCTGGCAACACTGCTTGGAACAGTATTGCCAACAGGTATTTACCTCTCTGCCCATTATTTAGGCACGTTATCTTATCTTGCTCGTTGTAATAATTCCCACGGTCCTGATTCGGTTAGGTCAGACTAATTCTATTTAATTTTCTGTAGTGTTTTTCTGACGAATCTAGTTCAAATATGGCGAAAATGAAGTGTTTATGGAGATTGGGTTAGGGGGGCGCAGGGGGCGGGGCGCGCGCAGGGAGGTTGTATCTCCCCAAACATTAAAATGCGACGGCCTTGAACAATAAATGCATTAAAAAAATACTATAAAACATTGCAATCTGCAAGCCTTCAGTCCAAACCTGATTATGGTCCAGCGCTTGAGGAATACCGTTAATTCTATATGTCGCATTTGTGGAGGAAATACCATAGAAGAAAATAGGGTAAATTTTTACAAGTTACCACAAAAGGATTTCACTGGAATTTTTTTTATTTCCTAGAAGGATTTAGTGTGACTACCAGGACCTAACCAGGGCAGACTACCGGGACCTAACCTGGGCAGACTACCGGGACCTAACCTGGGCAGACTACCGGGACATAAGCAGGAAAAAATATACAGTAGAAATTAGTCAGACCTCACCTGACCTGACCTAATCTAATCTGGACTGGGACACACTACCGGGACCTAACCTATCCTAATCTGGACTGGGACACACTACCGGGACCTAACCTATCCTAATCTGGACTGAGACACACTACCGGGACCTAACTTGGGCAGACTACCGGGACCTAACTATAAGAGGTAACTACGGTAAATTTTTACAAGTTGCCACAACTGGGGCAAACTACCGGGACCTAACCGAGGCAATCTACCGGGACCTAACCGGGGTATACTACCGGGACCTAATGGGGCAAACTACCGGGACCTAACCGAGGCAATCTACCGGGACCTAACCGGGGTATACTACCGGGACCTAATGGGGCAAACTACCGGGACCTAACCGGGGCAATCTACCGGGACCTAACCGGGGTATACTACCGGGACCTAATGGGGCAAACTACCGGGACCTAACCGAGGCAATCTACCGGGACCTAACCGGGGTATACTACCGGGACCTAATGGGGCAAACTACCGGGACCTAACCGGCATACTTCATGACCTAACCTTGTTATCCTCCATTTGCAGAAGAAATGGTGGTATATAGAAAAGTGGTTTGTAATACTGAAATTTAAACACTAAGTTAGTAATATTAAAATTTTTGAAATCGAGTTGTGGCAATTTGTAAAAATATTCCGAAAATAGTCTTACAATGGTCTAATTTAGTGGTTTATGAAAGTAGAAAAACTGTACGCAATATTGGTAATTAATTTAATATTTACACAAAATACTGGGACCTAACGTTAGCCGGATCTGGCACCACTGCTTTAAAACATTAGCCGGATCTGGCACCACTGCTATAAAACGGTCATTCTTTCAATAAATACCAAATGTTTCTCGTTTTATATTGTAGCTTAATATGTTTCCCGTATCAAATTATTCCTAAAATGTTTCCTGATTTATATAATAGTTTAACTTAATGTTTTCGGTATCAATTTATCCCTTAAAATAACACTTCCACATCTAATTATCCAATAAATTAGTCCAATATATTTCAAAAGACGTGATTTACCTGTTATTATCCCTTAAAATAACACTTCCATATTTATTTATTCAATAAATTAGTCCAATATATTTCAAAAGACATGATTTACCTGTAATAATTGCAATTTTCCCAGCCAGCATATTCATTTTCACTATACTAATAGTAAACTTTAATACATTAATAATATTATTCGGCCGGCAACTAATCCATCTAAATAAAAACAAACGACGACTGTCCAAGGTCGGCGTTCGTCTATCCAACGGGGCATTCCGTACTTTTTTGGTACAGTTAGACATATGAATGGGTGGTACAGCCCAAGTGAAAGATGGTCAATTTCTCCCAATATCAAGTTCCTTAGTGCCAAATAGGAGACATCAGGGGTAGAAATCAGTATTAAGGATGGTAATAAAAAGCAAATACTAGTTGGGTTAGGTTAGGAGACATTAGGGGCAGAAGTCAGTTTTAAGGATGGTAATAAAAAGCAAGTACCTGTGGTAATAGACACTGGTTACTCAAATGGGACAATTAAGTATCTCTCACCTGTGCTGTACCACCCATTCATGTGTCCAACTGTACAATTGGACACATGAATGGGTGGTACAGCCCAGGTGAAAGATATTTGTCCCATTTGAGTAACCAGTTAACCAGTACTTGTTCTTTATTACCAATTTACCATCCTTAATACTGACTTCTGCTCCTGATGTCTCCTATTTGGTACTAAGGAACTTGATATTGGGAGAAATTGACCATCTTTCACTTGGGCTTTACCACCTATTCATGTGTCCAACTGTACATTTTCAAAGTATTTTTCTTAGTTTTCCTTTTTGATATGTATGGGTAGTACTTTAAGAATTTTGACGCACCTTTGGACCCCGGTCGCTCCACAGGAAGCCCTGCGCCCTGCGGAGCACCATCTGCTGGTGGAGCATGGCATAGAATATCTAACAACATGAAACAAGTAAGTTTCTCCTTTCCTTCCTTTCATTGCGTTTCCTGTTCCTCCTTTCACCATATATTATCATCCTGTTGATTACTGTTCCTCATTTCCTTCTTGTTTACTGTTCCTCCTTTCTTGTTTTGGTGCTCCTCAATTCCTTCTGTTACCATCCTGTTTGCTGTCCCTCCTTTCATTCTATTTCCTTCTTGTTAGGTTTATTATCACGGTCCAATAACTTCAATAAAGGAGTCTGTAGGTATAACAGTAATAAACACAACACAACACTGGTTATTCATCACTTTCAGAGATTAAATTAAAGTCTCCCACTCTCCTAATTTAGATTTTCCAAACACACTTGTTCTATACCTGTCTACATTTAACCTCCACATTCTTGTTGTGTATCGTTCCCCTTCTTACAATACCGATGATGATAATGCTCTAATCAATCATATAGTAAATTATAGTCTTGGTAAGGAAGTTAGGAACTGATTATCTTAGGAGATTTCAATTTGCCCTCTATTCAATGGCATCGAAATGAATTGCCTTATACAGTGTCGCGACGAGACTAAAATGTCCTCAATCTATTTCTCATGTTTGGGCTTACTCAATGGGTACGTGAGCCTACTTATCACCCTTCTCAAAATATACTTGACCTTGTTCTTACTACAGAGCCTGATCGCATACTGGAACCTGTGTCCTGTCCTCCCTTGCCCCATTGTAGTCATGTTATTATAAAATTCGACTACGCTTTCCGTACCTACCCAGCTGCCCATTGCAGCCCAGCCTAATTCCAAAGCTCGCTATCCATACTTACCTTAATTTAAGGAGTCTAGAGAGAGAGAGAGAGTGTACACACACAACAATACACTTGTATAGACATTCCCAATATTAAGCCCAGTGTAATTCCTTGTGAGTTTGGTGCATGCCCAGGTAGTAACCTCCTAGAGACGTTACAGTTGGTGACCCCTGAACTCAACTCACAAGCACAACTTACAACTACGTCCTTCTGCAATGCCACCAACTACAGCTACTACAACTACGCCCGCCAATTCTGCAACATCTCCACTGCACTCACCACCTTCAAACTTCCACAAACACACACTCTATCCCCAGTGATTACACCTTCCCCTAATACAGCACAAACACATAATAAGTGATACACACTTCACCATCGTCCCCAGTACTCTTACCCTCCCCACAACTATAAGCTACACACAAACACCAAGCAATACACACTATGCTATCATCTCTGCTAGTGATCTTATCCTCCCCACAATTACAACCTACACACAAACACCAAGCGATACACACTACGCTATCATCCCTGCTATACTCTATCCAATCCTAGCTTGCAATTGGAGCCTAGGTGTATTTTTAATGCTCGTCTCTGATTGGTCAATATCTCCAGGCAACCTCCGTTCACGCTTACCTTTCCCATACCAAAACATTGCATTTCTCAGATGTACACTTTTTTGTTTTTTCTTGGTGCCTCACTTATTTCGCTTAATATCTACTTGGCACTTTGATAACCTGACAGAATAATGATAGAGGATTACTTTTATCATGAAAAAAATATCCATATCATTAAAAAATATACGATTAAATACGAGTTGAAGTGAAACAAGTAGTTAAAAATGTTTATACAACTTTTTTTATATGCCGATATTTATTTATAAATATTACGCTACCATGATTAAAAATGGGTGGATGATGTAGACAAAATCCTCCTGCATGTCATGGTGGTATAAGATTGTAGATAAGACAGAAATTATTGCTGGAAACGTAATTTTAATGTCAAGATGTCAATGACGCTCTAATTTGCACCCAGTGTTGCCAGGTGCAGGGAAATTTATCTGTTTTAGGGAATTTAGAAGTCCACATAGGGAAATAATATACAGTTCGTTCAAGAGTAAACAGGGAAATTTCTACCAAATGAAATACTTAAAAGACCATAAATGTTCAGGAGTAAACGGGGAATAATTGAGGTAAAAAGCGAAATTCTGATATTAAAGGGAGGGAAATCACGTCAAGCAGACATGGCAACACTAACACACGAGCGCGGGAAAACAGGGTTCTTTAGTCATACACATTAGAACGTCATTGACATCTTGACATTAAAATTACGTTTCCAGCAATAATTTCTGTCTTATCTACAATCTTATACCACCATGACATGCAGGAGGATTTTGTCTACATCATCCACCCATTTTTAATCATGGTAGCGTAATATTTATAAATAAATATCGGCATATAAAAAAAGTTGCATAAACATTTTTAGCTACTTGTTTCACTTCAACTCGTATTTAATCGTATATTTTTTAATGATATGGATATTTTTTTCACGATAAAAGTAATCCTCTATCATTATTCTGTCAGGTTACCAAAGTACCAAGTAGATATTAAGCGAAATAAGTGAAGCACCAAGAAAAAACAAAAAAGTGTACATCTGAGAAATGAAATGTTTTGGTATGGGAAAGGTAAGCGTGAACGGAGGTTGCCTGGAGATATTGACCAATCAGAGACGAGCATTAAAAATACACCTAGGCTCCAATTGCAAGCTAGGATTGGATAGAGTTATAGTGATCTTATCCTCCCCACAACTATAAGCTACACACAAATACCTGTAATATTAGAAGGCTGTTATTATAGGAAGGTGTATAGTAGACTCAAATAATAGGCACGGTTTTATTCACAGTAGGACACAATAATAATGGGACAAATAGAGAGTGGCCAAGCACCAGAGTAGAGCCTTCCCACCTGCCTGGATGTATGTGTTACTTGAAATGGGACTTGATGTCTTGGTAGAGTCTTGGTGTAGCGTGGCAGCCCTTGGTGTGCATATGTGCAGCGATATAAGCCACTTCTTGAAACACATCTCCATACACAATAACTATTTGTGTATACTTGTTCGAGTCCATGATCCTCCTATGTATCTGTTTGATTTGTTGAGGGATCTCCTGTATGTCAAGGTACACATCAATGACTGAGGGATTGCCTATGAAATTTGAAAAGCCTTGTCGTAAGTTGGTCACCATGTCAGTGATAGTGTTGTCAGGAGTGAGGTCATGGTATTGGTCATCACAAAACTCCCCCTCATAATATTCATCACATAAACAGAAGTACGTGGTTACTGGTTGTAGGGATATGGCAGCAGACACCGTGTTCATTGCAGGCACTGAGAGACGAACATGAATCTTGAAGACTACTAAATCCAGCAGCAATGAAGGAAAACCTTTCAACATTTATGTTTGATTTTACGTACAATTCACAATTTATTATTGTCTACTTCACTCGGACCTTTGCAATTATTTTATCTATCAGGTAATCAGGGCATTTAGTACCTAGCTGTTACAAAACCCAGATTCGGCTAGTTTATGTCCAAGGGAAGATTAAGGGTTGTGAACAGCTTGAGACCCCAGGATGACATAAATGAAAACCAATATGCCAACCCAGTAATTGGCTCCAGTCCTAGATGCTGGTTCATGTGAACAATGAAGAACACATCAGTATGTGAGAATTGCCTCAGAAAAGCACCTCCTCACATACGTCAATTGTAATCCTTCATCATTATGCTAATTCAAAGACAAAACAATACATAAATTTACTCTTTAACAATCTAATCTCATACATAAAAATAAATGTATATAAAAGATAAATCTGAAATACACAAATATATATATATATATATGTCTTCAACTTACAGAATTAAAATATGAGCATATTATATGCATTATTGTTTTGGCTTGGTTAGATAGTAATAATAGATACAATACAAAGTTTTATTTTGCCTTGGTTTGAATTTTCTTAACTTCTATTATCTAAAAAAGTAGTCATTGTGTTAGGTGAAATTTCTTAAATACAGAATACATGGTTAAGGATAGTACAGAAAAGTTTTGAAAATACTGTTTAATATATAGTATCACAAGTGTTGTACTATTTAATAAATATCACGGTCAAAGGAATATGAAGATGATCCATGCGTACAGCCGTTGAAACCAAGACCGTCTTCATATCCAAGCAAGCACGGTCCAGAGCAGTGTATGGGGCAGCTGGCCTGTTCTTGGGAAATGTAAATAATGCAAATGGCGAATAGATTTGGGGTGGTTTGACCCGGTCCAGATTTGGTTAGGTTAGGTCTGACTTATTCTATAACGTTGCTACCGTTATATAGGGAGAAGTAATCATTGTACTTCATTACAAATTTAGATTATTCAGCATGTGTGTTTAACATTTTAAGTACCGCAGATACTGTATTCACTTTCTTTTAACATTCCAATCCCGTGCTTGAAGATAAAAACACTTATTATGTATCCATGTCAGTTTTTGTCCGCTGATACCGAGCATCCCCAAGATTGTCTTTGTATCCCAATCCATCAAAAAATTCCCACTTTGGCCGTGCACCCCCACTAGACCCACTCGGTGTGTTGTGGATCTTCTTCACCTCTTGTTGAAAGGATCCCTTGAAAGTCACAAACTTGGCCTGGACATCATCTGAAAAATAAGAGCCACATTAATCTTAGCATAGCCAATGTAAATGTGAGTGCATATGCATTTTGGTAATTTATTTTATTTACCTTTTTTTATTGTAAATCACATGGGATTTGTTTTTACTTTATTGATGGACCGTAAAGGAATCACAGTTATTATTTTTAATTTATCAAGAATGTTTATGAAATTGTAATTTATGTAAGGAAATCTTTACATTACAAATCACACATACATATATTAGTCTACAATCAATTAACTATATTACTTGCTTTATTTTAATTTAAAGTTCACATAATTTGAATAAAACTTCAATTAATTAAAATAAAACTTCAAGTGTTTTAAATTACTGGTATACAAATATTTAAAATTAAACTTCAGATGTTCTAATATAAACTTAAGGAGTTTTAATTTGAAGTCTGTTGTTCTAAATAAAACTTTAGTTGTTTTATATTAAATTTAAGTTGTTTTGTTTTTATTTGAGGGTGGAAAAGGTGTAGTCAGAATTTCCCCAACTGGGATCTGCATGGGATTCATAGGCTGAGTGAGGCTCATGTTTGGGAATCTTTAACTTAGTATGATATTGTTTGGGCACCTATGATCTAAGTTAAAACAGGGAAATAAAAAAACCTCAAGATATATACTGTACCTGCAGTTAAGTTGATTGGTGGTAACGTTAGATGTGTAATGTCCAGCTGTACAGTACTGCTCATGTTAGATGTGTAATGTCCAGCTGTACAGTACTGCTCATGTTAGATGTGTAATGTCCAGCTGTACAGTACTGCTCATGTTAGATGTGTAATGTCCAGCTGTACAGTACTGCTCATGTTAGATGTGTAATGTCCAGCTGTACAGTACTGCTCATGTTAGATGTGTAATGTCCAGCTGTACAGTACTGCTCATGTTAGATGTGTAATGTCCAGCTGTACAGTACTGCTCATGTTAGATGTGTAATGTCCAGCTGTACAGTACTGCTCATGTTAGATGTGTAATGTCCAGCTGTACAGTACTGCTCATGTTAGATGTGTAATGTCCAGCTGTACAGTACTGCTCATGTTAGATGTGTAATGTCCAGCTGTACAGTACTGCTCATGTTAGATGTGTAATGTCCAGCTGTACAGTACTGCTCATGTTAGATGTGTAATGTCCAGCTGTACAGTACTGCTCATGTTAGATGTGTAATGTCCAGCTGTACAGTACTACTCATGTTAGATGTGTAATGTCCAGCTGTACAGTACTGCTCATGTTAGATGTGTAATGTCCAGCTGTACAGTACTGCTCATGTTAGATGTGTAATGTCCAGCTGTACAGTACTGCTCATGTTAGATGTGTAATGTCCAGCTGTACAGTACTGCTCATGTTAGATGTGTAATGTCCAGCTGTACAGTACTACTCATGTTAGATGTGTAATGTCCAGCTGTACAGTACTGCTCATGTTAGATGTGTAATGTCCAGCTGTACAGTACTGCTCATGTTAGATGTGTAATGTCCAGCTGTACAGTACTACTCATGTTAGATGTGTAATGTCCAGCTGTACAGTACTACTCATGTTAGATGTGTAACGTCCAGCTGTACAGTACTACTCATGTTAGATGTGTAATGTCCAGCTGTACAGTACTACTCATGTTAGATGTGTAATGTCCAGCTGTACAGTACTACTCATGTTAGATGTGTAATGTCCAGCTGTACAGTACTGCTCATGTCCAGGATCCCACAATACTGGAAGTTCTCTGCATATTTCTAATAACATATATACATGCTCTGATTTCCAATTAAGCTTTCGAGAAGGCCTTATTTTTCAGAGGCATATGAAGACATTCTGGATATCGGGCGTTTGTTTATGTTTACAAAACAACAGGCGATGGTGAATAGAAAAACTGAATACCTATTTTGTGTTGTTCATATAATTCTTTGCTACATTTACAGAGTCGATTAACTAATTGAAGTAACTATTTTCATGTACAAGCAAAGATTTGCATGCTCAATATTTTTTTCCTTGGTATATAAAGGACACAGATGATGGCTCATTTGAGCACTCGATCTGTGAGGCATGCTGGGAGCAAGTTGCTCGGACTTGCTTCCAACCATGGAGGTATAATCTAAATTAAGAGGAGGCGGCATGACGTCACAGAGGTGAAGCCAGTTTTCTATTGGTCGGCTGTCCTCCCTACCCCCCATTGACTCAAAACATTGGACAGCTGATCATGTCGGACCCATATATAGCATTGACAGGGTTATAAAAGATAAACTGGCTGTATGGGGGGACCTATTTGTGCCTAAGTTAGGGCTGGCCTGAAGGATAACTCGATTGTTGAGAGATTGTATTATGAATGTTTTAGCATATTTCATAATGTTTTATAGATATTTAATTTATAATTGTGTTTACTATGTTGACTATTTGGTTGTTGAAAATTTAGGTGTAAGTTAAAAAACCGTAGTCTAAGTTAAGCCAATGTGCGGAAAGAGTTTTTATAATTGTGAAATTATATGGCCTGGGACTGATGAGTAAAATTAATATTGCTGTGTAAATCAGAGTGAACTGAAACTGAGGAAGTGATGACACACTTTATGCTTTAACATATACAGCCATCATGGTAAGATTCCATGTGGCTTATAAGTGGTAAAATGTGTTTGATACAACACAACACACCTGAGTGTCAACTCAATTACATGACAGTTCTGGGTGTTACACTACAAATCTCTTCACTACACATCACATATCTCCAGTAGGCCTACCTACCATATACACATTTTCACTACCCTATTCACATGTTCAGTACACTATACACACATCTCCATTACCTTAATTATACACATCATCACAACACACCACATCTTCACTACCCTATACATATCTTCACTACATAGGCTACATTTTCACTGCAGATCACACATCTTCACAGCACACACACACATCTTCACTTCACTATACACATCTTACTGTATAAATTATAATCTTATTTATATACTATACTTAAAGAGTGACACAAGGCCTTCCACAGTCTCATACTAGAAATCTTTATATAATTAATACCCACACATGAAGCTGGTAGGCCTATGGTTCGTTACTTGTGAGGTGCTTGGCTACAACGAAATGAAATTTAAGTGAAAAAAGATGTAGTTTGTTGACAGGCAGACAGTAAAATATTATTACTATCTGCTTGTCAACAAACTATAACTTTTGCTCACTTTCCTTCCTGTTGTAGGTATCTCGCAAGTAGCGAGGCATACCAGATTCACGTGTGGTCATCTGTACTTGTTGTTATTTCTCTGTAACGTTATAATACGGTCTGTGGGTTGGTATGTAAGCTATCACCTTCTCTTTTACTATACTTTTTGCATAAAATAAGCTATTCATTTATTATTCAATTCATTCTTTCATTCATACTCCTAGGAAAAGTTTGCGAGCAGAGGTAATGCTCTAGCTGTAAACAGCGATATTTAATGGGTTTAAGTACTTTTGATAATATACAGAATTGGATAATTTTATGTAGTTATCATATATGGAACAAATTCAAGTCTCTTTCTGGCTATGATTATAGGATATATGAGAAAATAAGACCATAATTATAATGGGAGTAAGGCGGGCGAGGCAATGTTTTGAGTCAATGGTGGGTAGGGTAATAGGCTCCGCCCCTTGCTTCACTTTGGGTGTACAGGACGAGCGGCTCATGCCGCCTCCTCTTAGATTATACCTCCATGCTTCCAACATACATATTATCCGTTTTCCCTCCCGGCAAGAGTCGGTCGCAAACCACTCGTTTGGGCTAACAAAATACAAAGCAGGTGGCAAAAGCAAGTGGCAAGTTAGCCCGAATTGCCCAGTGTGCCGCCACCTTTAATAAGAGTAAACGCCGTAATAAACAACATTAATCATTGCAAAACCCAACTCAAAATTAGGCTGGGGTGTGTTGTACACTGTGCCAATGTACCAATCCTATTAAACAATTACTTCGGCTGAAAATCGCGAAAAACTGTGATTCGCGAGGCCTGAAATGCATAGTAGTGTGTGTGTTTGTGTGTGTGTGTCCTCTTGTCTCCTGATAGTGTCGTGTATAATAAGGTGTGGGTCATCTAGTGTATGTGTGTGTGTATGTGTGTGTGTGTGTGTGTCCTCTTGTCTCCTGTATAGTGACGTGTATAAATAAGGTGTGGTCATCTAGTGGGACAGAAGAGAAGCTACGGTACCAACATCACCACGAAGCTCCACTACTGTCTCATCTGGTGCGACACCCAGTAATCTCGGGGCCTCACAAAGAGTCACAGGCTACTGATAGCCTACAGCCCCGAGGTTGAGGTATAGAAAACAAAACATTGTGTAACCCTTTTATATTTGAAGTTCATATTCTCTTCCTTTCCCTTCACTATCCCTCCCTTCTTCACCTCTCTCTGTTTTATCATCTGATGTACAGTCACCAGCACTAATAAATATACAGGTGTGTTTCTAATACCTAGAGACAGTAAATAAATGCACAATAACATCTCCATTGGAATTACTTCGTTGGTATATTTGACCTGTTCAAAGCTTCGACCAGAGCTGTAAACTTATTAGTGCTCGTTACTGTTTCTCTCTGTCTGTTATTTCTCTCAGCTATGTGTAGCTAAATTCACTTTCGTCACAGACGCTTTCATTACTTTTTATTTCTTACTTTAAGGGACCCGGTGTTGTAGTCAGAAAATTGGAGGTTAGCGAGTCCTTCACACATTGTCATGAAGCACACACACACCTATATGGAAGGAGCTTGTTTCTTGGCATGGTCAGGAGGAGGTAGAAGCCACCAAGTCTCACACACAATCACAGGGTCCTTAACTATCGCCTTTCCTTTTAGCTATATATAAACTTTTGGAGACAGGATTTCCTCACCCACTCCCCCTTATATTAAACTTTACCAGGTGAGCAAAGTAGAGAATGTAGCCGGGCGCCACTGGTTGTCTTCAAAATATCCCGAAGCTCAGAGACGCCTACACAAACACGTTCGTTCACTACCACTGTCAGCCACTACTACTGTGTGTGTGTGTGTGTAAGAGAGAGAGAACGTGTGTGTGGGTGTGGGTGTAAGAGAGAGAAAACGTGTGTGTGTGTGTGTGTGTGTATATATTTTTTTTTTTTATAGAGTAATGTTGTTTATCATCAGTTCTTTATTATTTCTATGTATGTATGTATCACTTCAACCTCACTGTCCATCACAGATAAAAGGACTTTAAGGGACAATGTGATATAGTAAACAATTTGGAGATAAATAAGTCCTCCAAATATTGCTATGAAACACACACACCTATATGGAAGAAGCTTGTTTCATGGCATAGACAGGAGGAATCAGAAGCCTCCAATTTTCATACACGATCACAGGGTTTTTTTAGTAAACAAAAGAGGACTGATAATAAAACACTGATTCGCAATAAATGCAAACTTTTTGTGTTTATTAAATCACAGGTTACAGTCAAAGCAAATAATTCCAACAAACTATTCCCAGCAATATCAGGTCACAATTATTTTTATTCATCTGGAATTATTTCCTGGCATACTTTGGGTGATTCAAGGCATTCCAATGTACACTGGAACTCGTAAATTCGCGACCATCTCATCAAAATATTTATATCATCTGAGCTGGTAACACTGTGTGGAGAAGGTGTCGTTGTAGGTGAAAGATTGTATCATATCCATCTACTATGTTTATGTCATCTGAGCTGGTAACACTGTGTGGAGAAGGCGTCGTTGTAGGTGAAAGATTGTATCATATCCATCTACTATGTTTATGTCATCTGAGCTGGTAACACTGTGTGGAGAAGGCGTCGTTGTAGGTGAACGATTGTATCATATCCATCTACTATGTTTATGTCATCTGAGCTGGTAACACTGTGTGGAGAAGGCGTCGTTGTAGGTGAAAGATTGTATCATATCCATCTACTATGTTTATGTCATCTGAGCTGGTAACACTGTGTGGAGAAGGCGTCGTTGTAGGTGAAAGATTGTATCATATCCATCTACTATGTTTATGTCATCTGAGCTGGTAACACTGTGTGGAGAAGGCGTCGTTGTAGGTGAAAGATTGTATCATATCCATCTACTATGTTTATGTCATCTGAGCTGGTAACACTGTGTGGAGAAGGCGTCGTTGTAGGTGAAAGATTGTATCATATCCATCTACTATGTTTATGTCATCTGAGCTGGTAACACTGTGTGGAGAAGGCGTCGTTGTAGGTGAAAGATTGTATCATATCCATCTACTATGTTTATGTCATCTGAGCTGGTAACACTGTGTGGAGAAGGCGTCGTTGTAGGTGAAAGATTGTATCATATCCATCTACTATGTTTATGTCATCTGAGCTGGTAACACTGTGTGGAGAAGGCGTCGTTGTAGGTGAAAGATTGTATCATATCCATCTACTATGTTTATGTCATCTGAGCTGGTAACACTGTGTGGAGAAGGCGTCGTTGTAGGTGAAAGATTGTATCATATCCATCTACTATGTTTATGTCATCTGAGCTGGTAACACTGTGTGGAGAAGGCGTCGTTGTAGGTGAAAGATTGTATCATATCCATCTACTATGTTTATGTCATCTGAGCTGGTAACACTGTGTGGAGAAGGCGTCGTTGTAGGTGAAAGATTGTATCATATCCATCTACTATGTTTATGTCATCTGAGCTGGTAACACTGTGTGGAGAAGGCGTCGTTGTAGGTGAAAGATTGTATCATATCCATCTACTATGTTTATGTCATCTGAGCTGGTAACACTGTGTGGA
Source organism: Petrolisthes manimaculis (assembly GCA_034508575.1). Lineage (NCBI taxonomy): Eukaryota > Metazoa > Arthropoda > Malacostraca > Decapoda > Porcellanidae > Petrolisthes > Petrolisthes manimaculis. The sequence continues at coordinate 25,361 of JAWZYT010003940.1, read as the reverse complement.
GAAGGCGTCGTTGTAGGTGAAAGATTGTATCATATCCATCTACTATGTTTATGTCATCTGAGCTGGTAACACTGTGTGGAGAAGGCGTCGTTGTAGGTGAAAGATTGTATCATATCCATCTACTATGTTCCACCAACTCTGATTCCTCCCCAAATAAATGTTACCAGCTCAATTGGCATAAACATTTAAGTAGGTGTTCCCAAATAAATGTTACCAGCTCAAATAGCATAAACATCTAAGTACGTGGTCACGAATTTACGAACTTGGGTGTACAGCCACCATCAATTATCCACTGACACTTTCCTTCCATCGTGGTAAATATCTTGGTAATAAAGAACAACACCTGTATTATTTTGCAGCACCTCATAATAATTAAGGGGGTTGAGTTGACATAAAATATTGTTGTATGATTATATTTTGATATGATACTGATTTATTTGCATGATGGAAGGAAAGTGTCGTTGGTTATTTCATTGTGGCTGTACCAAAAGTATAGGCTACTATATCATTAGAATGCAGGTTATATTCAAAGTAAATACCAGTACAAAAAACAGTAAAGGTCTGTGTGTGTGTCAGTCCAACCACAGAGTGTCAGAATCACTCATTCATTTTATTCTAGATATTATAGAACACACACACACACTTTCTCTTTCCCCCTCTCTCTCATACACAAGAAACAAAAACACACCAACTCTCTCTCACTCTCTCTCTCTTTCTCTATCCAACTCACACACACAAAAAAAAAACCACACACACAGAATAAAAATACCAGCATATACAACATCAGTAAGCATCAGATATAAGCAATGAGTGATACATATTTGGTTACATTGAAACCTACAGTTGTGGTCAATAAATCATCCATATAAGAGTAATTCACGTCAGATTTTAACAGCTTCCCTCTGTTCCTTAGCTAATAAACTTTCCAATAAATAGGTTAAGTACCATCGTTTAATTTATTACAAACAATTATTACACACACACACTCACTTTAAGTACCATCATTTAATTTAATACAAGCAGCTATACACTACATAAAACAATAACATTACATGTGAACATGAAAACATTAAACAGCAATTTGTTATATAGCTACATATATGTGGAGGATTTTTATTGACCACGACTGTACATAGGGTCGATTCCACAGTGGTTCATAGTGGTTTGTTAGCATACAAACGAAAGAATCTTAGACGTGTAGATAAATTTTTGCAACACAACATTAATTTTTTTTCATAGCACAACTAAGTGTGACTTTTTAAACACTAGTATTATGGCCAAGGAGACAAAGTATGATAATTGTTTACTATGAATTAATTAATTACTTGAAGGCAAAACAAGAATATTCTGACACTGTATACCTCTGTTAATTAGGACTCTGTGATCGTGTATAAAATTGGAGACTTTTGCTGATTCCTCCTGACCATGCCACGAAACAAGTTCTTTCCCTATAGGTGGTGTTTCGTGGCAATATTTGAAGGACTCATTTTTCTCCAACTTTTAGACTACATCACAGGATCCCTTAAAGGTGAACATTGAATCAATCTCCCAATATGTTGTGACAGACTAAGAGGAAAATATACACCATTATTATCATCCTTATTTTTAACACTGTATAATTATATGATATAATATAGGTATTGTGTTAACACAACATTAAACAAACTCAAACAAGTAAAACAAATGGAACCAATCCTAATATAACCTTCCTGGAGGTGATAATTATTAACAAGGAAATATCTTAATGATTAGTATTGTATTGTTCCCTTGTTATAAGTAAATATGGAAACTGGTGGTAATTATTTTATTCATTGAGATAATTAATTAAAGGTTTGATTCTCTTGTTGGTGAAGGAAGGTCTCTAGAGATTCTTGTAAACTATGTCATCAAACAACTGATTCTTTATTAGTACCATTGAGGGAATCACTACCACTACTACATCCACCACCACTACCACTACCACCACCATTACTACTACATCCACCATTACCACTACCACCACCACCACCACCACCACCACTACCACTACCACCACTACCACCACCACCACTACCACCACCACTACCACTACCACCACCACCACTACCACTACCACTACCACCACTACCACTACCACCACCATTACTACTACATCCACCACTACCACTACCACCACCACCACCACTACCACCACCACCACTACCACTACCACTACCACCACCACCACCACTACTACATCCACCACCACTACCACTACCACCACCATTACTACTACCACTACCACTACCACTATCACCACCACTACTACATCCACCACCACTACTACATCCACCACCACTACCACTACCACCACCATTACTACTACCACTACCACTACCACCACCACCACCACTACTACATCCACCACCACTACCACTACCACCACCATTACTACTACATCCACCACTACCACTACCACCACCACCACCACCACCACTACCACTACCACCACTACCACCACCACCACTACCACTACCACCACCACATCCACCACCACCACCACTACCACTACCACCACCACCACTACTGGTTGTCTGGTACTTGTGGTGGTACATAAAGAAGGTGAGCCAGCCTACGACACATTGGAGCAAGGTACAGCAAAATATTAATGTTCACAAAGCGATTCCAAGAGAAGTATACAATTACAGATATTACAATGGCAACCAATGATGTCACTACTTCCACTTGCATCACATACTTTGGCACACTCAGCATAATAGGTCCCCACACCACCAGGCACATCTCCATTGCCTCTGTCGAGTTGTTGTCATGGTCAAGGTCTGAAATATTAACACACAACGTTGACTATAAGACAAAAGGAGACAGTGAGAAAAATATTAACA